>CM033646.1:52690834-52751246 GCA_019512145.1 Engystomops pustulosus | reverse complement strand
ACAGTGTTCACTGTTTTTATTCTATTCTTCATTGTTCTTCACTGTGTTTTTTTAATTAAATGCTCGATCTCGAGCAGGGGAAATACTCGCCCGAGCAACGAGCCGTTTCGAGTACCTTAATACTCGAACGAGCATCAAGCTCGGACGAGTATACTCGCTCATCTCTAGTGATGATGCATTAATATGTTAATGTTAAGAAAAATCCTGCGTCAGTTTTCATTATCATATCATTATTATTTCATCATTTATTATTAAAATAAAAATAGCATAATAGGGGTGTGAGTATAACTCGTATTAAAAGTTAACTTTTAATTCAAAACATATAAAAATCCCATTAAAGTGTCATGTGCCCAGTATAAAGATAATTAATGTAACAAAATTACCTTAGCGCAGAAGTGAAATACTCCAAGATATTAAAAAAGTTGCAACATCCAGGTAAGGGCACCAATCTAATGGATAAAAGTACTCTTACCGTATTCACATGTAAACGCACCCACGGGCTGGAGATCAGGGGTTCAAAAGGGGAAGGAAAATCTATCCCTATATGGTCCCTTTTACTCCCGCCCTTACAAGGGCAGTCCTCAGCTGTCCCTGTTGGACTGAAGCATGCCTCCTAAATACGCCAATGTCCCTGACACGTTTCTTAATAACTCTTCAGAGGGATTAAAGTGTAATAGTGCTTGTACCAGCCGATGCATATAGTCAGCTTGGCATAGGTAAGGCATTCAGTGGCATGCAGGTTAAAGAACTGGCTCACTGTAAGCCAATGCCCCAGTGACACAGTGGTGGACTAAGTGACCTACTTTGTGCAAGCTGGCATTGATCAGTTTCCTCCCACACTCCAAAAACTTACTGGTAAGTTGATTAGTTTGTGAGCTCCGTGGGGACAGGGACTGATCTGGCAAGCATCTGTTTGCGCTATATAAATAAAGGAATTATTAATTATAATTATTATGATAGAAGATATATATCAAAGGTGATAGAGATTTCTAGATGCAGAAATATAAAGTAAATGATATATACAGTGGATGGCTATGAGAGATAAATACAGGAGAAGAGAAATAGAAGATTTGATTGAAAAATAGAGAAAAAAAGCGAGATATATAAATGGTAACTAGACAGATAGATATATAGACATGAGATAGATGATAAGCATTTTCACCTGGGAATTCAACCAAGGGGTATTAACCCCTTCACTGTATATTTTATCGTGTTGGCCAGAGCAAATTTTAGAATTGTGACATTTACAACTAAAATTACAATAAAATTGACGAAACTACAGTAAAAATAATTAAAGTAAACCACAGCAAACCACATAATTCTGAAAGTAGACACTAGCCCCATTTTCAAAATTGCATTAAAGAGTTTATAGACATAGGCACCTTCATGCAATTTTGATTCAAACTGAAACATTTTCTAAAAAATACTTAAAAATTGTGCTCCAAACAGAAAATATTTACCTTCATATCTACTAAATGTAATAGATGGACATGTGCAGAGTTCACAAATGGCTCATGTTGATATGTTCACATGAATAAATCATCATAATATCACTAAAACTGAAATAAATAAATATCTGCTTTTAGAAATTTTAAGACAGTCACAACCTGCAAAATATATCAATAAAACAGATTAAAAAGTAAAAGCACCCATAAAACCTACATATTTTTGAAAACAGACAACCAGGTGATGCATTTGGCAATTAACATTTGACCACCCTAACGTAACTTTGTGACAAACACATATTATTAAACAAAAAGTGGATTGAAAATGCCTTGATAACGTACGTTTTTACATAAAACTCACATCAAAGTAGAGGTTTGCGCACAAAAAGAGATTTAAAAATAATAACACATAATGAGCAGATTTATATATAACAAAATACGCAACATCAAGAATTTACACTTCCTAAAATGCTATAACAAAAACTGTGATATTTGGCTGCTATCCACAAATGTGTTTAAAAATATATAACGCACAAAATTAAAAGATCCTATTCTGTCAAAATCTAATTTTCCCAGAAATCACCATGTAAACAAGAATAGCTTTGAAATCCATACACACTACCACCTTCATGCAACTTTGACGCAAACGGCAATAAAATGCAAAAATTGCCAGAAAATTCTAAATTTCCTCTAAAATATGTACAAATCCAGAAAACTTATACTGTATAAAGAAAATATATTTTCCTAAAACAGCAAGATGTGAGGAAATCATACATACCCTAAGGGTGTATATTCACCAAAATGTGCAGCAAAAGTAACGTTAAATCTACAGCGGACACCAAACTATTTTTGCAGAAAATTGCACTGAGCTTCACACAGATCTATTATTGTATGCTCTCTTACACAATGGTAACCCAAATGATAATTATATATGCATAAACCCAGGTAATGAGATAACAAAAGTCACTTTTAGATGTGCGCCAATGTATTAACCGCACAATAACATAACCCTTCATGCTTCATAAGAATTTGAGTGAGAATGTTATAATATAGGTAAAAATAATCGAGCATGGTGTGAAATAAAAACTTTATTACAGAACATGTGTGTGTTTTTGGTGTTACATATAGATTTATGGACACGTTCTGGATTAATATGCAACCACATTAGGTGAAGAGGATCAAATGTTCATTATATCAGTCAATTTTCGCAACAAAAAAACTATCATGAAATAAAAGGCAATAAGAGAGAAAGTGTGTTCTTAGATAGTTCTGGATAGGAGAGGGTTAAAACATGAATATTAGTTGATATTATCCCTTATCAAAATGTAGTAACACATAAAGTGAATATTTCCATATTTCCAGCAGCTCCTGTGTCCAGCAAATTTTCCCTGTGGCCTGATGGTTAACAATCTGGAGGGCTAAGGCTTCAGCGGGCTATATCTCTGGCTCTGTGACACATAGAAGTTCACTTCTTATTTCCTTGTGTTTCTAAGTATCAGAAAAAACGAGATATTAACTGTTAAAGTACCTGTCGGGAACAATTTTTATATATAAAAATCGCACATGAAATTCTCACTTTAACCCCAATAAGACGTACCCTTATGTACCCTTAATTGCATAACAAATTGTAAGGTGGGTTTTCTCTTTTTATCTTTTAGAAATGTGTAAATTTTAGGGCTAAATGAACGCATAACCGACACAATGTGACCAGTCTAAATTTCTATTTTATATAATTACATAGCATTACTATGAAGATCTCAAGGGGTTAACAATCTTCCTAAAAGCTGTTTCTGATAGTTTCAGGGATGCAGATTTGAAAATGGGTTGATTATATAGGGGGTTTTGATGTTAAATATGTAGAATTTCATTCAAAACAGTATTCATCCCCAAAATAGTAAATTCTGAAAATACAGAAAATCCATATTCGATTTGTAAGCCGCGTGACATCAAAATAAATTATCCAGAAATTTCAAAAATTATGAAAATGTAAAGTAGACATATGGGAAATGTTATTCAGCAGCTTATTTGGGTGGTAAATCTTTCTGCCTAAAATTGCAAAGATTTTGAATTTCGAAAATTGCTAATTTTAAAAAAAAATCATTGTTTCTTTTTTTTTGCAAATAAACGCAAAAATTATCAGCCAAAATTTACCACTAAAATGAAGTACAACATGTGGGGAAAAACATTCTCAGAATCGCTTTGTTAAGTAAGTGTTCAAAAGTTATAACCATATAAAGCAACTCAAGTCAGAATCCAAAAAATTGGACTGAGCTTTAAGCTATAAACTGGCTGCGTCCTTAAGGAGTTAATAATGCACTGCATACCCTACGTGCAACTACACCCTCATCTGTCATCATCTCCCTGGGTTGTGGCTAGAGTGTTTAAAAATGCAAGTCATGGCCTCCAAATGCATATGTCTCATTACTGTAGTGTCCATTTCTGTACACAACTCCCCCTCACATGGCTTGTGTCCATGTGGATTTGACGCATTTACGTACAACAAAAAACTAAATATGTATCAAAAGAAAAAAAGACAGACATAAGGCAGAAAAAATACCTACCAAAAGACTAAATTATGGCAAAAAATGCCACTGCATGCGTGGTCAGTGGTGACTGGCACCATACTGTGTGTGCGTAGCCAGCACACACAAACCTGCTGCTGCTAAAAGTAAGAAAAGGACCTCTGGGTCTGGGGGGGGGGGGAGTATTGACTTTTATATGTGCTGGCAGCTGACTGGCTATATACTGGGGACTGACTTACTCTATATGGGGGCAAGCTATATACTGGTGGGCAGAGGCTGGCTAGCTATATACTGGGGGGGAGCAGGGGGATGGCTAGCCATATACTGGTGGACAAGGGAATGGCTAGCTATATACTGGGGAGCAGGTGGCTGTATAGCTATATACTGGGGGACAGGAGGCTGGCTAGCTATATACCAAGGGGCATGGTCTGGCACCAATGCACTTCCCCAAAGGTTTATACTCAAATCAATAGGTTTTCCCAGTTTATTGTGAAAAATTAGATACCCTGACTTAAATTCGGGTCAGCTTGTATCATGTATACAAGGTACCTATGTTTGCAAATATGTTGGTTCTATTTCATAATTCTAGTACAGCATGTTATTCTCTTTATGCCCTCCTGTGAATAAAGAGATTTCCAATTCTTATAACACAAGAGTTTTAAAATATAATCTCAATTATGTTATATTCACATATAGTGTAGATACTGAAAATTACCTGATGTCCCCTGCTCTGTCATTACTGAAGAGCAAACTGGGCTGACATTTCCCATCCACTTGTGCTCGAAGTGCATGAACCTTTGTTTTTCAATTTCTTTCAGTTGGACTATATATACAGTATATTTTTCTCCATACATAAGATTATTTGTCTTCCATATTCCAACAGTGTTGGAATATCACAGCTGTGAAAATATTAAGCTGAAGGTTTCTAGAGAAAATATCTGTCATTTTGGACAACATCTTGGCATTTCTTGCAGTAACTGGTTTATTGAAGCGCAATAGAGAAGTGATTGCATAGTGAATGTTTGTGGAGGAAACCTTATTTCAATCACTGTGTGATGAAAGTGAGGGAAAATACAGTGTAAATGGTGGCTGAGACTATAAATATCCCATGCAATGAGTTAAAGGTCAACACTTTTCTTGGCAATGAAGGACTAATGTTCTTCTGAGAACAGAAAAAAAATCCCCAACATTCAATGCTGAGCTTATGTTTGCCTCCTTCACATGGAATGGCACATCTAAAGTGGCTGTCCCATCTAACCAAGTTAGGCCCTATCTATAGGATACTACCTAACCTGCTGATCAGTGGGGTCTCCATCAGCTCCATGAAGATAAACAGGGCAGCCTGCACATGCGCGATTAACTGCTCAGGTCATCTCAGGTGCAACTGGGGAACATCGGACCCCCGTTTTTCGTGATTTATGTATCAAGAGATATGAAGTGTCACATGGTGCACACTGCAATCAATGGACTCTCCATACAACACATGAACATGCCAGTCCTTCAGAGAGTAAAAACTCTTTGGTGGCTCTGGGCACTATGTACTGCTTAATCCCCCCTTTGGTGGCACTACAGGGAAATTGCCCACTTAGTCTAAGTTTCCCCACCATTATTTGTTGGGAACCCAACAAGTAGTATTTGCCCTTAGTGGTTACCACTTTTGATACATGATGATACAACTGAAGATGCCATCAATTCATCTAATAAGTATATGTGCAGGCCTAGCAATAACTAAGCTGTAACTGCATGTAGCCAGATGGCGCTGTGCATGGTCATGCTAATCCATCAATTACCAATAATAAAGTCCTCCAATTGGTCTCTACTATACTCCTGCATAGAAAATATGAAAAGTGTTGTTTGCCTACATGGATATGACAAGATTCAGATCATGTTCCATCCCTGCTGGCTGCTGTTTTAATGAGGAGAATAATAATAATCGCCCATTGCCTCTTTATACAATGCTTGTTAACAGACCAGCCCCCACACCCCCTTTACAGACAACTTTAGGAGATGAGCATGTGGAGGAAGCCTCTCATTACATCTGAAGTAGTTGTAGTCTGTATAATCTCATTATCTCGGCTGAGTGGCTGTGGGAGTATTATAGTATTCTCCATCTCTTCTCAGCACTGTCTTTTTAAGCACCATGCAGAATATGCTGATTTGAACAATCTTAGTGGATTTATTTTCTCTTCTCGTGCTTTTTTCCTTCATGAATTGTGGCTTATGACATGTTAAAGAAATAACAATGTTATGAATGTGATCATTGCTATAAATGATGAACATTACATTAGCAATCTGTGGTAATATAATGTGGCGATAGATATAGGTTAGTGAAAGCTTTTAGGCAACAAGAATTAAAATGATGGTGGCTGCTTTCTCTACCTTTCTTAAGCTGCACTTACTTTTGTTTCAGATAGAAAGTACAAAACCAACCTCACAATACAAATACTGAGCCAGAATAAAGCATATATACAGCATATATAACATAAATACAGCACCAGAAACAACCTCAGTAAATAATTACAGCACGAGAAAATCCCCCTAAGCCACACCCCCAATCACTCCCTGGCCACGCCCCAAATTTTAGCCATATTTTAATAATAAAAAATCATCTCAATAAAAAAAAAAATTATCCTCTATGGGATTTGAGCCTAGAACCTGCAGTGTCCATGAACAATAATGACACTGCGCCTTAACCAACTGAGCTATGACCTCAGTGGTTATCAAGGATTAGAATTTTGGTACCTAAGAACTATGACTACTGTTACACTGTGACATAGATTTAATGCCTTGGGGAGAGGGATCTTCTCAGAGATTATTGTAATTATTGAGACTATTATTATTATTATGGAGATTATTATTATTATTATTATTATTGAGATGATTATTATTATTTTTACTATTATTAATAACCGTCTCCATAATAATAAAAATAATAAAATTTATAATAATAATAATCTCAATAATTACAATAATAACCTCTGAGAAGATCCCTCTCTATATATCAGCATTAAGTCTGTGTCACAATGTAACAGTGGCAGATAACACTTCTTAGTTACCAGAAATCCTCAGCTATGTATCACTGGGCTTATAGCTCAGTTAGTTAAGGCTCTTGTCTACAGTGCAGAGGGTCCCAGGTTCGAATCTCAGCCTGGGCAAAACTTTATTTAATTTAAGAGCTTGTGTCTGGGGAATCCCTGGAGACCAGATGCTGATCTGAGCCTGATGACGTGGTCCCTGCTCTCCGCTAAGCCGACATTTCTCTGAAAAGGATTCCCTCCCGATGTCTGTAGAAGCCATTCTGTACTATCAGTTCTGGCTTTCAAAGTATTTACTATGCGGACATGCCGGGACCTGGGGGGAAAATCCGTGACAATCTCATAGCTGCCCATGACGTGGGGCAGAGGTAAGAAAAACGGGACTTTCCCGGCAAAATCGGGACGGTTGGGAGCTATGCGACATATACATCGACACAACAGAATTTTGTCAAATGCTGTGTACTAAAGGGTTTTTCCCACTAAGACAAGTTTCTTAAATGTGCTCACTACACTAAAATAACACATTCTCAAATTCATTGTTATTAACAAAAATACAGCATTTCACAAATACAAGTCCAACCTGTCTCCTACCAGTGTGTACAATTTCAGTTGCCCCTGGTTTCCGACCCTGAACTTTCTGACTTACGGGTCGGCAGCCATCTTTCTTTTCTGTCTGACACTGTGGAGCTGAAATATTGGGGCACCGAAAGTGCATTGTGCATTGCAGCAATTTACATAGATCGTGTGGCCGATATCATGAATATGTCGCTTCCCTGCTCAGGTCTGACAAAGTTCGCCATCTTTTTCGTGGTGCATGTAAGTGATTGGGCTTGCGACACAATTTGAAAGTTAAATCCCCTATGAATATATACAGCGACCTATAATAACTATATACAGCCCCTATAACTATTATAACTATATACAGTCCCCCTATAATAACTATATACAGCCCCTATGATATACAGGCCCCCTATAATACCTATATGCAGTCCCCCTATTATAACTATATACAGCCCCTATTACTATACACAGTCCCATATAATACATTTATACAGCCCTATAATATATACTGTCCCCCTAAAATAATTATATACAGTACAGTAAAGTAACTGTATACAGTCCCTCTATAATACCTATATATAGTCTCCTTATAATAACTATATACACCCCCTACAATAACTGTATACAGACCCCTATAATAGCTGTATAAAGCCCTCTTTAATAACTAACTACATACAGTCCGCCTATAATAACTAACTATATACAGACTCCTTTTATAACTATATACAGTCCTAGGTAAAATAATAAAATTGTATATGTATACCTATATACAGGCCTCAAATACACTATTCAAAAAAACTGTAAACAGCAATTTTTGCGAAATTCTATAAATTTTATTCATAATACAGACAAATTACACACATTTGATCACTACAATTAAAATCAACCCATAAAACAATCCCGGGTGGACAAAAAAGTGCATAGCCAATCCTGTAAACATAATATTGCATACAATCGTAGATGGATACAGCAAAGTGCAAGTAGAAAGTGCTACTTTATATATGACCTGGCCGTATAAAATGGATCATGGTAGGAGGTCATATAGAAGTCAAAGACCATAGTGTAAAGTGCATTGTGCAAAATAATTCATAGCAATTCATATATACTGACCAGGTTGCATTGTGAACACGAAATATGGCGATGGACCACTAAACCCTGACGCGTGTTTCGCCATTGCTTCCTCAGGGGGTAATAATAACGTAGGCATTGTACCTATCTAAGCATGATGGGTGGGTCACAGAAAAGATGATATCACATAGGGGGAGGGATCCACAGTTAATCATATATCCAGACACACCAGACGAACAAAACACAAATAATCCATAATAAATAGTGTGTTTTCACATGTATTGCTTTGTCTGGAGTTTACAATAAAACTTGGAGGTACTTTTCATCTTATGCGCTGGATCGTTTTTCCTTTTGGATTTCTACAAGTGCAGTATTATATTGGCAAAAAGAAGACAATTCCTTGTTTAAAATTCCTTGTTTAAAAAAGAAAAAGAACAAAATACAAAATTATAGATGTCATGTCGCCTGATGGTCAACCACTCCAAAAGTATTAATGAAAAATAGGTAATAAATAAACAAAAACCACATTACACTGTATGATGGTGGTTAGACACCGTACCAATCCATCATAACACGGAAAAAGGGTACAGATATGCCTATAAAGATAAAGCCACCAAGATGAAAATTAAAATTTAAAAGCAGAGAGTTATGTATGCAGATACCAATCTACAAAAAGGATGCGAAAGACAATTTTTCGTTCAATTCCAAAGGTGAAACCGTCTGGAGTTTTACTATCCACTTTGTTTCGATTCTTTCAAGTTTCTTGAACACATTTCCGCCACGTGATCCAAGAAGTATTTTGTCAATACCACATACCCGAACATCTTGACATCTGTCATTATGAAATTCGTTAAAATGTCTCAGAATGCACTTCATTTTTGAGAACGCTTCATGATCATCTCTTCCAATCCTTGAAGCAGCCCGAATGTCCTTCAAATGTTCCTGTATCATGGTTCTGAGTTCCCTGGTGGTCATCCCAATATATTTGAGTCCCCACGGCATGATAGTGGATACACCAGACCAGATGTACTGCAATTAATAAAATGTACAATTTGAAAAGTCTTTTCCCCACACTGGTCAGAAAAAGAATCAGTTTTAATCATCACCTTGCAGATCGAACAGTGCCTGCACGGGTAATAACCCCATTTTGGACCCTTTCATCCAAAAATATACCGTCTGGGATGAGGGGGGACATAATGGCTTTTGACTAGCGTGTCTCCAATTGATTTGCTTCTTTTTGCCACCAACTGTGGACGAGATGACAGATGGGTATTTAAAACAGGGTCTGATAAAAGTATGGTCCAGAACCGTTTCACAATGCCCTCAATCCTCCTCCATTGTTAATTATAAGGCATGATTAACCTCACCTTGTTGTCACTTGGTCGATGAGTTTTGGGTTTGAGAAGAAGGTTACGAGTTTCATTTTTTGCTCGTCTATATGCTCCATCAATATGCTCTGTAGAGAATCCCCGCTGTTTGAATTATTGCTTGAGGATACTTGCTTCATCCTTGAAATGTTGTTCGGTATCACAAATGCGACGGGCTCGCAAAAACTGCCTTATAGGGATGGAGCGTATGGTGTGGGAGGGATGAGATGATGACGAATGTAATAAAGAATTCACGGCTGTCTTTTTACGAAATACAGTTGTATTAAGTTGGCTGTTCGTACTTGGACAATGTTGATGTCCAAGAACTCCATCTTTGTTTGGCTCACCACGTATGTTAGTTTAATATTCTAGTTGTTAAAATTCAATACATGAAAGTCATCAAGTGATTGTCTGGTGCCCTGCCAGAAAAACAGAATGTCGTCAATGAAACACATCCATGATAACAACAAACCATCAGATATATTCATGACATATTGAACTTCTTCATGTTCCCAAAGTCTCAAAAATAAGTTGGCGTACGAGGGGGCACAAGTGGCCCCCATCGCCGTACCTCTAACCTGCAAATAAAATTTGTAATTGAAAATAAAGTAGTTATCTTCCAGAACAAACCGGAGCAATTTGAGGAGCAAATCAATCAGTTGGCCGTCCAGATGACATTGTTTGAGAAAAAAATTGTCCGCTCTCAGTCCAAGTTCATGACTGATGCAGGTATAAAGGGACTCAAGATCACAGGAGACCATGTACATATCGGGTTCTAAAGACACCCCATCAATGCATCTTAGGACATCAGTAAAATAATAAGATTGTACTCACCTTCCATTGTTCCCCCGATGCGCGACAACCTCGTTCCCTTCCCTCGCGGTGTCAGGATACTAGTAATATCAGAGGTGTATCAAGATGGCGTCAACTTTATTTACCTCTGATTGTCTATGGCAGAGCAGGGTACTTATTGTTCCCTAGCTCTGCCATAGACTGAAATCGGGGCACATCGGATGGATACGGCTCAAGTGCGATTTGGGTGGTTGCCCACATTTGGTCCTTTAAGGGCAAAGTGGTGGGGTCCCGGCGTGCCCCCCCCCCCTTCCCCCATGATCTGGCCCTGCTGCACACACATAGCACAGTTTACCTCACTTTTGCTAAATTTGGGCCATTCTGTACAAGGCACCAAACAAGTCAGGAAATACTAATAAATACTCCATAAAAAAATCTGAAAGCGAGTCGAATAGACATTTAAATGAGTAATCATTATTAGAGATAATTTTTTATACTGTTAGGGGGTATGTGATAAACATTTTTCTAATATACTTTATTAACAAATTCTGCATAGTTTATAAAAAAAAAAACTCAAGCTACTCCCTCCTATAGATTTGTATTCCAGTCAGTACAATTTGTGACTATGGAGGCTGCATGAGTTCAGATCTAATCTGCCTGTGTGTTTAAACATCTCTGAGATGGGAGGAATAACCCCTATACTTTCATCTTGATGTGTGAATATAGTGCTCATAGCATAGTACAGCCAGGGAGAGAGCAGGAAGCCTTAAAGGGGTTTTCCCATGAAAGAAAATTCTCACATCTTATCTTATCCTAAAGCCTGCCTCCATGAGGTAAGATTTCTTGTAGTTGATTCATTGAGGGAAAGGACATCATTCTAGGGCAGGTTGATCTCGCTGGAACCTTGTGGAAGTTGAAGTCAGATTCTCAAAGGATCACCATCAGATGAATGTAGCAAAAACAGCAGAACGGAGAACATCGATTCCCAGGGTTAGACCTCACTGGAACTTTGTAAATGGTAAGATCACACTTCTGGAGGATCCAGGACCAAGAAAGCAGGACTTCATCGGTATGCACACATGTGGGTCCTTAATGCAATCTCAGTATTAAGATTTCTGCTCATAAAAATAACAACATGTTAAATGGTGGCATTGCTTTATTGATGACGTGGTATTTCTGTGGGTGGGTCCAATAGATCTGTGCCAAGAAGTTATTGCTGATTTGAATATCACTCTAATGTCCACCTTCTCACAAACAGCAGTTGATTTCCTGGACCTCAAGATCTCCATTGTGAAAATCCTATAGCCATGGACTGAAGGACATTTGCATGATTTCGAAGGCTGCTACATAGACATACCTGTTGATCCATACTTTCCATACGGAAATGTTGAGATACCATCTGCTTCCCCTGTTTTTGATCCATCTGGTTTGCCGGCTTTTAACTAATTGTTGGTCTTGATGACAATATTAAATTTACAAGGAATATCATGTAATGAAAGCATCTTTACTCTCTCCATATTGTAATTGAACAATATATTTACCTACAGGTTTCAGTGCTTTTATAGTGCTTATATACCGGAGTATATTTACCTGTAGGTGTCAATGCATCTTTAGTCTTTGGTTCATATGATTGACTACTTGCTATTTATACTAGGTCTACAATGTTATGAATTTATTGAGTACTTATACATGTGTATATTCTTTACCATTGATTTATATACTTCTATGTGGTAATCTTACTGTGACAGAATCATTTAGGCAAAATTACAAAAAGAATTGCTTGATATTTATCTTATCACTAATAGGGTTGTACTCATCTTGTGGTTCAGTCCTCGTTCTATTCGCCACCTAGACTTGCCTTGTTTCACCTTTTTTGATAATATATTTTTTATTTTTTTTTTATTCTTTATTTTTCCGTACTGCAGGGATATGCGCCCATATACAGAAGTGCATGCATCTGATTAAGGATCTTGAAGAGGACCTGTCACCTAAATTTTCGGCACTAGGAGCTGCTTGACCGCGGCGTGTAAGGGGTTAAACACCCGGGATCTGAGTTTTCCCGGGTGTTAGTGCCGGGTCTGGGCTGTGACATCACAGCCCGACACTGGCACCAGCGAGACCCTGTGTCAGGGGTGGACTGGCCGTTGTACTCACCGGGAATTCTCCCGGTGGGCTGGTTGGTCTCTGGCTGGACAAGGCCGATCTCGGGCCTGTCTGGGGCCGGTCTCCTCTCCCCCCTCCTTGGACTGTCATTTCCTACAACTGTAATCATATGCAGTGCTGCCTCTGAGCTGAGGGTATGGTGTACAGCGCGCAGGCCGGCACTGTTTAGCACACACCGCATCCTACTGGAGCTGCTCTGAGTAGCAGTAATGTCACGATAGGGGGCGGAGCCTCGGGAAAGGGGTGTGACTTTATACACAGTCTCCTCACAGGAAGTGGAACTGTAATGGCTGCCTGTAAGAAGAATTGGTAGGGTGACTGTGTGCAAACATGTGTATGGAGGTCAGGGGGCTTCACAGGATGGGATATGATGGTTATAGTAAGGTCAGGGAAGACATGTATGTTACATGGGACTGCATGTCTAGCAGGTGATGAGATGTATGTTACATGGGACTGCATGTCTGGCAGGGGCTGAGGTGGCATGAGCTGTATGTTACATGGGACTGCATGTCTGGCAGGGGCTGAGGTGGCATGATCTGTATGTTACATGGGACTGTATGTCTAGCATGTAATGAGGTGTATGTTACATGGGACTGCATGTCTGGCAAGGGCTGAGGTGGCATGAGGTGTATGTTACATGGGACTGCATGTCTGGCAGGGGCTGAGGTGGCATGAGGTCTATGTTACATGGGACTGCATTTCTAGCAGGTGCTGAGGTGGCATGAGGTCTATGTTACCTGGGACTGCATGTCTGGCAGGGGCTGAGGTAGCTTAAGGTGTATGTTACATGGGACTGTATGTCTAGCAGGGGCTGAAGTGGTAGCAGATGACATCCCCTCTCCCAGAGATCGCGTTATAAATTGCAGTGTATAAATCCACCTGAGAGTTTTCTCCTCTCTCCCCTAATCCTGCCTACGGAGCTGCAGCGGATTCCTGCAGCACGTGACTTCGGCTAGAAGGTCATGTGACGGGAACACTGATAACAGTGATCCTATGGGACCACCATAAGATCACTGTTATATGTGATCTGCATAAACAGTATCTAAAAACACATAAAAAATGACAAAGATGCAAATTCAATAAATAAAAAAAAATTAAAAAACGCACCCCCCCCCCTCAACACACACACACCAAAAAAAATGTAATAAAATTTATTTAAAGAAAGCTTTTTACAAAGCAACCATCATGGATTTGCAGTATCAGCTGAAGTCCGGCCACTGGGGCTCGGCGGCGTCTGCCGAAGTCTTGGTGTCAGCGGCGTTATCTACAGTGGTGGTGGGAGCACAGTGTGGTCAGTTGTGGTGTGAGGAAGAAATATGATATATGTGGGGGCCACAGGTGGTCAAGTGTGTGTGAGGGGATCTATGTGATAATGTGGGGTACAGTGTGGTCAGTTGTGGTGTGAGGGGTGTATATTATATAACTTAGGAGCACAGTGTGGTCAGTTGTGGTGTGAGGGGTATATATAAAATATGTAGGGGTACTCTGTGTTCAGGTGAGGTGTGAGGGGTATATATGATATATGTGGGGGGCACAGTGTGGTCATTTGTGGTATGAGGGGTATATATGATACATCTGGGGTGGGCACTGTGTGGTCAGTTGTGGTGTGAGGGGTATATATGATATATGTGGGGGCGGGATGGCTAGCCATATTTATGTGGGACAGGGATGGCTAGCCTATATATGCGGAGGAGCAGGTGGCTGCTATAGCTATTATACTGGGGAGACAGGAGGCTGGCCTAGCACACTATTACCAAGGGGCTGGTCTGGCACCCATGCACTTCCCAGGTTTATACTCAAATCAATAGGTTTCCATTTTATTGTGAAAAATTAGATACCCTGACTTAAATTCCGCGCGAGTCAGACTGGTATCATGTATACAAGGGTACCTATGTTATGCAATATGTTGGCTTCTATTTATAATTCTAGTCAGCATGTTATTCTTTTATGCCCTCTCATGCTGAATAAAGAGAGGATTCAATCGTTTATAACAAAAGAGTTTTAAAATATATAAATCATCACATATGTTCTATTCACATATAGTGTAGATACTGGAAAATTACTGATGTCCCATGCTCTGTCATACTGAAGAGCAAACTGGGCTGACAATTTCCATCCACTGTGCCGAAGTGCTATGAACTTTGTTTTCAATTCTTTCAGTTGGACTTATATACAGTATATTTTTCTCCATACATAAGATTATTTGTCTTCCATATTCCACCAGTGTGGCATATCAAGTGTGAAAATATTAAGCTGAGGTTTCTAGAGAAAATATCTGTATTTTAGGACACATCTTGCATGTCTTGCAGTAACTGGTTATTGAAGCCGCCATAGAGACAGTGATTGCATAGTGAAGTTTGTGGAGCGAAACCTTTATTTCAATCACGGTGAGTGGAAAGTGAGGGAAAAAACAGTTTAAATGGTGGCTGTGAGACTATTATAAATATCCCATGCCAATTGAGTTAAAGGTCAAACTTTTCTGGCAATGACGAGATAATGGTCTTCTTGAGAACGAAAAAAGAAATCCCCAACATCAATGCTGAGGCTTATGTTTGCCCCTCCTTCACATGGAAATGGCACATCTAAAGTGGCTGTCACATCTAACCAGTAGGCAACTATATAGGAACTACACAACCTGCCGGATCGTGGGGTCTCCATCAGCTCCATCGAAGATAAACAGGGCAGCCTGCCATGCGCCGATTAAATGCTAGCTCAGGTCATCCAGGTGCAACGCTGGGAACATCGACCCCGTTTTTAGTGAGTTATGTCATCAAGCGATTATGAAGTGTCAACTGATGGTCACACTGCAATCAATGGACTCCTCAACAACACATGAACATTGCACAGTCCTCAGAGAGTAAAAAACTCTTTGGTGGCTCTGGACTATGTACTGCCCTTATCCCCCTTTGGTGGCACTCAGGGAAATTGCCCACTAGCTCATAAGTTCACCCACCATATTTGTTGGGAACCACAACAAGTAGTATTTGCCCTAGTGGTTACCAACTTTTGAACATGCTGATACAAACTGAGAGCATTAGAACCCATTCAATTCATCTAATAAGTGATAGACTGCAGGCCTAGCCAATAACTAAGCTGTAAACTGCATGTAGCCAGATGGCGCTGCTGCTGTCATGTAATCCATCAAATTACCAATAATAAAGTCCTCCAATTGCCTCCACTGAACTCCTGCATAGAAATATGAAAAGTGTTGTTTGCCTACATGGATATGACAAGATTCAGATCATGTTCCATCCCTGCTGGGCTGCTGTTTTAATGAGGGAGAATAATAATATCGCCCATTGCCTCTTTATACAATGCTTGTTAACAGACCAGCCCCCCCCACCCTTTACAGACAACTTTAGGAGATGAGCATGTGAGGGAAGCCATCTCATTACATCTGAAGTAGTTGTAGTCTGTATAATCTATTACTCTCGGCTGAGTGGCTGTGGGAGTATTATAGTATTCTCCATCTCTTCTCAGCACTGTCTTTTTAAGCACCATGCAGAATATTGTGATTTGCACAATCTTAGTGGATTTTTTACTGTTCTCTTTCGTGCCTTTTTTCCTTCATGAATTGTGGCTTATGACATGTTAAAGAAATAACAATGTATGAATGTGACAGTGCTATAAATGTGAACATTACATTAGCAATCTGTGGGTAATATAATGTGGCGATAGATATAGGTTAGTGAAAGCTTTTAGGCAACGAAGAATTAAAATGATGGTGGCTGCTTCTCTACCTTCTTAAGCTGCCACTTCTTTTGTTTCAGATAGAAAGTACAAAACCAACCTCACAATACAAATACTGAGCCAGAATAAAGCAATATATACAGCATATATACATAAATCACAGCACCAGAACAACCTCAGTAAATAATTACAGCACCAGAAAATCCCCCTAGCCACACCCCAATCACTCCACTGGCCACGCCCAAATTTTAGCCATATTATAATAATAAAAATCATCTCAATAAAAAAAAAAATTATCCTCTATGGGATTGAGCCTAGAACCTGCAGTGTCCATGAACAATAATGACACTGCGCCTTAACCAACTGAGCTATGACCTCAGTGGTTATCAAGAGATTAGAATTTTGGTACCTAAGAACTATGGACTACTGTTACACTGTGACATAGATTTAATGCCTTGGGGAGAGGGATCTTCTCAGAGTTATTGTAATTATTGAGACTATTATTATATTATGGAGATTATTATTATTATTATTATTATTGAGATGATTATTATATTTTTACTATTATTTAATAACCGTCTCCATAATAATAAAAATAATTAAAATTTATAATAATTAATAATCTCAATAATTACAATAATAACCTATGAGAAGATCCCTCTCTATATATCAGCATAAGTCTGTGTCACAATGTAACAGTGGCCAGATAAACACTTCTTAGTACCAGAAATCCTCAGCTAGTATCACTGGGCTTATAGCTCAGTTAGTTAAGGCTCTTGTCTACAGTGCAGAGGGCCCAGGTTCGAATCTCAAGCCTGGGCCAAAACTTTATTTAATTTAAGAGCTTGTGTTGGGGAATCCCTATGGAGACAGATGCTGATCTGAGCTGATGACGTGGTCCCTGCTACCGCTAAGCCGACATTTCTCTGAAAAGGATTCCCTCCCGATTCTGTTGTAGAAGCCATTCTGACTATCAGTTCTGGCTTTCAAAAGTATTTACTATGCGGACATGCCGGGACTGGGGGGGAAAATCCGGAATGACAATCTCATAGCTGCCCATGACGTGGGGCAGAGGTAAGAAAAACGGGACTTTCCGGGCCAAAAATGGGACGGTTGGGGAGCTGGGGGGAGTGGTGGACATATACATCGACACAACAGAATTTTGTCAAATGCTGTGTACTAAAGGGTTTTTCCCACTAAGACAAGTTTCTTAAATGTGCTCACTACACTAAAATAACACATTCTCAATAATCATGTTATTAACAAAAATACAGCATTTCACAAATACAAGTCCAACCTGTCTCCTACCGTGTGTACAATTTCAGTTGCCCCTGGTTCCGACCCGAACTTTCTGACTTACGGGTCGGCAGCCATCTTTTTTTCTGTCTGACACTTGGAGCTGAAATATTGGGGCACCGAAAGTGCATTGTGCATTGCAGCAATTTACATAGATCGTGTGAGCCGATATCAATGAAATGTGCGTTCCTGCTCAGGTCTGACAAGTTCGCCATCTTTTTCGTGGTGCATGTAAGTGATGGGCTTGCGACACAATTTGAAAGTTAATCCCCTTGAATATACAGCGACCTTGAATAACTATATACGCCCTATAACTATTATAACTATATACAGTCCCCCTGATAATATATAACCTATGATATAAGTTCCCCAATAATAACCTATATGCAAGTCCCCCTATTATAACTAATACAGCCCCTATAACTATACACAGTCCCTATATAATACATTTATACAGCCCTATAATATATTGTCCCCCTAAAATAATTATATACAGTACAGTAAGTAACTGTATACAGTCCCTCTATAATACCTATATATAGTCTCCTTATAATAACTATATACACCCCTACAAAATGTATACAGACCCTATAATATCTGTATAAAGCCCTCTTTAATAACTAACTACATACAGTCCGCCTATAAAACTAACTATATACAGAACTCCTTTATAACTATATACAGTCCTAGGTAAAATAATAAAATTGTATATGTATACCTATATACAGGCCCTCAAATACACTATTCAAAAAACTGTAAACAGCAATTTTTGCCGGAAATTCTATAAATTTTATTCATAATACAGACAAATTACACACATTTTGACACTACAATTAAAATCAACCCATATAAAACAATCCCGGGTGGACAAAAAAGTGACTAGCAATCCTGTAAACATAATATTGCATACAATCGTAGATGGATACAGCAAAGTGCAAGTAGAAAGTGCTACTATATATGACCTGGCCGTATAAATGGATCATGGTAGGAGGTCATATAGAAGTCAAAGACCCTAGTGTAAAGTGCATTGTGCAAAATAATTCATAGAAGTTCATATATAACTGACCAGGTTGCATTGTGAAACACGAAATATGGCGATGGACCACTAACCCCGACGCGCGTTTCACCGCTGCTTCCTCAGGGGGTAATAATAACGTAGGCATTGTACCTATCTAAGCCATGATGGGGGGTCCAAGAAAAGATGATATCACATATGGGAGGGAATCCACAGAGTTAATCATATATCCGGACACACCAGACGAACAAAATACAAATAATCCATATAAAATAGTGCGTTTTCACATGTATTGCTTTGTCTGGAGTTTACAATAAAACTTGGAGGTACTTTCATCTTATGCGCTGGATCGTTTTTCCTTTTGGATTTCTACAAATGCAGTATTATATTGGCGCAAAAGAAGACCATTCCTTGTTTAAATTCCTTGTTTAAAAAAGAAAAAGAACAAAATACAAAATTATAGATGTCATGTCGCCTGATGGTTCAACCACTCCAAAAGTATTAATGAAAAATAGGTAATAAATAAACAAAACCACATAAACTGTATGATGTAATGGTGGTTAGACACCCTACCAATCCATCATAACACGGAAAAAGGGTACAGATATGCCTATAAAGATAAAGCTACCAAGCATGAAAATTAAATTTAAAAGCGAGAGTTATGTATGCAGATACCAATCTACAAAAGGAGGCGAAGACAATTTTTCGTTCAATTCCAAAGGTGAAACCGTTCTGGAGTTTACATATCCACTTTGTTTCGATTCTTCAAGTTTCTTGAACACATTTCGCCACGTGATCCAAGAAGTATTTTTGTCAATACCACATACCCGAACATCTTGACATCTGTCATTATGAAATTCGTTAAAATGTCTCAGAATGCCATTCATTTTTGAGAACGCTTCATGCATCATCTCTTCCAATCCTTGAAGCAGCCCGATGTCCTTCAAATGTTCCTGTATCATGGTTCTGAGTTCCCTGGTGGTCATCCCATATATTGAAGTCCCCACGGCATGATAGTGGATACACCAGACCAGATGTACTGCAATTATAAAATGTACAATTTGAAAAGTCTTTTCCCCACACTGGTCAGAAAGAATCAGTTTTAATCATCACCTTGCAGATCGAACAGTGCCTGCACGGGTAATAACCCCATTTTGGACCTTCATCCAAAAATATACCGTCTGGGATGAGGGGGGACATAATAATGGCTTTTGACTAGAGGTCTCCAATTGATTTGCTTCTTTTTGCCACCAACTGTGGACGAGATGACAGATGGGTATTTAAAACAGGGTCTGATAAAAGTATGGTCCAGAAACCGTTTCACAAGTGCCCTCAATCCTCCTCCATGTGAATTATAAGAGCATGATTAACCTCACCTTGTTGTCACTTGGTCGAGATGAGTTTTTGGGTTTGAGAAGAAGAGTTACGAGTTTCAATTTCTGTTTTGCCGTATATGCCTCCATCAATAGCCTCTGTAGAGAAACCCCGCTGTTTGAATTATTGCTTGAGGATACTTGCTTCATCCTTGAAATGTTGTTCGGTATCACAAATGGACGGGCTCGCAAAACTGCCTTATAGGGATGGAGCGGTATGGTGTGTGGAGGGATGAGATGATGACGAATGTAATAAAGAATTCACGGCTGTCTTTTTACGAAATACAGTTGTATTTAGTTTGCTGTTCGTACTAACTCTAATGTGATGTCCAAGAACTCCATCTTTGTTGGCTCCACCACGTATGTTAGTTTAATATTCTAGTTGTTAAATTCAATACATGAAAGTCATCCAAGTGATTGTCTGGTGCCCTGCCAGAAACACAGAATGTCGTCAGAAACACATCCATGATAACAACAAACCACAGCATATATAGACATATTGAATTCTTCATGTTCCCAAAGTCTCAAAAATAAGTGTGGCGTAGAGGGGGCACAAGTGGCCCCCATCGCCGTACCTCTAACCTGCAAATAAATTTGTAATTGAAAATAAAGTAGTTATTCCAGAAACAACCGGAGCAATTTGAGGAGCAAATCAATCAGTTGGCCGTCCAGATGACATTGTTTGAGAAAAAAAATTGTCCGCTCTCAGTCCAAGTTCATGACTGATGCAGTTAAAAGGGACTCAAGATCACAGGAGACCATGTACATATCGGGTTCTAAAGACACCCCATCAATGCATCTTAGGACATACAGTAAAATAAAAGATTGTACTCACCTTCCATTGTTCCCCGATGCGCGACAACCTCGTTCCCTTCCCTCGCGGGTGTCAGGATACTAGTAATATCAGAGGTGTTCAAGATGGCGTCAACTTATTACCTCTGATTGTCTATGGCAGAGCAGGGTACTATTGTTCCCTAGCTCTGCCATAGACGAAATCGGGGCACATCGGATGGATACGGCTCAAGTGGATTTGGGTGGTTGCCCGCATTTGGTCCTTTAAGGGCAAAGTGGTGGGGTCCCGGCGTGCCCCCCCCCCCTTCCCCAAGTCTGGCCCTGCTGCACACACATAGACAGTTTACCTCACTTTTGCCTAAATTGTGGCCATTCTGTACAAGGCCCAAACAAAAGTCAGGAAATACTAATAAATAATCCATAAAAAAATCTGAAAGCGAGTCGAATAGACATTTTAATGAGTAACAATTAGAGATAATTTTTTATACTGTTAAGGGGGTATTGTGAAAACATTTTTCAATATACTTTATTAACAAATTCTGCATAGTTTATAAAAAAAAAAATCAAGCTACTCCCCTCCTATAGATTTGTATTCCAGTCAGTACATATGTGACTATGGGCTGCTGCATGAGTTCAGATCTAATTGCCTGTGTGTTTAAACATCTCTGAGATGGGAGGAATAACCCTATACTTTCATCTTGATGTGTGAAATAGTGCTCATAGCATAGTACAGCCCGGGAGAGAGCAGGAAGCCTTAAAGGGTTTTCATGAAAGAAAGAAATTCTCACATCTTATCTTATCCATAAGCCTGCCTCCATGAGGTAGATTTCTTGTAGTTGATTCATTGAGGGAAAAGGACATCATTCTAGGCAGTTGATCTCGCTGGAACCTTGTGGAAGTTGAAGTCAGATTCTCAAAGGATCACCATCAGATGAATGTAGCAAAAAAAAGCAGAACGGAGAACATCGATTCCCAGGGTTTAGACCTCACTGGAATTTTAAATGGTAAGATCACAATTTGGGGATCCAGGACCAAGAAAGCAGGACTTCATTCGGTATGCACACCATGTGGGTCCTTAATGCAATCTCAGTATTAAGATTTCTGCCTCATAAAATAACAACATGTTAAATGGTGGCATTGCTTTATTGATGACGTGGTATTCTGTGGGTGGTCGGTCCAATAGATCTGTGCCAAGAAGTTATTTTGCTGATTTGATACACTCTAATGTCCACCTTCTCACAACAGCAGTTGATTTCCTGACCTCAAGATCTCCATTGTGAAAATCCTATAGCCATGGACTGAAGGACATTTGCAAGATTTCGAAGGCTGCTACATGACATACTGTTGATCCTACTTTCCATACGGAAATGTGAATACCATTGCTCTCCCCTGTTTTGATCCATCTGGTTTGCCGCGTTTAACTAATGTTGGTCTTGATGACAATATTAAATTTACAAGGAAATCATTGATGAAAGCATCTTTACCCTCCATATTGTAATTGAACCATATATTACCTACAGTTTCAGTGCTTTTTATAGTGCTTATATACGGTAGTATATTTACCTGTAGGTGTCAATGCATCTTTAGTCTTTGGTTCATATGATTGACTACTTGCTATTATACTAGGTCTACAATGTTATGAATTTATTGAGTACTTATCATGTGTATATTCTTTACCATTGATTTATATACTTCTATGTGGTAATCTTACTGTGACAGACAATCATTTAGGCAAAATTACTAAAATAATTGCTTGATATTTATCTTATCACTAATAGGGTTGTACTGTTCTTTTGGTTCAGCCCTCGTTCTATTCGCCACCTAGACTTGCCTTGTTTCACCTTTTTTGATAATATATTTTTTATTTTTTTTTATTCTTTATTTTTCCGTGTACTGCAGGGATATGCGCCCCATATACAGAAGTGCATGCCATCTGATTAAGGATCTTGAAGAGGACCTGTCACCTAAATTTTCGGCACTAGGAGCTGCTTGACCGCGGCGTGTAAGGTGTTTGTTAAAACCCGGGATCTGAGTTTCCCGGGTGTAAGTGCCGGGTCTGGGCTTGTGACATCACAGCCCGACACTGCCACCAGCGAGACCCTGTTTGCAGGGGTGGACTGGCCGTTGTACTCACCGGGAATTCTCCCGGTGGGCTGGTTGGTCTTGGCTGGACAAGGCCGATCTCGGGCCTGTCTGGGGCCGGTTCTCCTCTCCCCCCTCCTTGGACGGTCATTTCCTACAACTGTAATCATATGCAGTGCTGCCTCTGAGCTGAGGGTATGGGTGTACAGCGCGCGCAGGCCGGCACTGTTTAGCACACACCGCATCCTATGGAGTGCCTCGAGTAGCAGTAATGTCAGATAGGGGGCGGAGCCTCGGGAAAGGGGTGTGACTTTATACACAGTTCCTCACAGGAAGTGGAACTGTAAGGCTGCCTGTAAGAAGAATTGTAGGGTGACTGTGTTGCAAACATGTGTAGGAGGTCAGGGGGTTCACAGGATGGGATATGATGGTTATAGTAAGGTCAGGGAAGACATGTATGTACATGGGACTGCATGTCTAGCAGGTGGTGATAGGATGATGTTACATGGGACTGCATGTCTGGCAGGGGCTGAGTGCTGGCTGAGCTGTATGTTACATGGGACTGCATGTCTGGCAGGGGCTGAGGTGGCATGATCTGTATGTTACATGGGACTGTATGTATAGCAGTAATGAGGTGTATGTTACATGGGACTGCATGTCTGGCAAGGGCTGAGGTGGCATGAGGTGTATGTTACATGGGACTGCGATGTCTGGCAGGGCTGAGGTGGCATGAGGTCTATGTTACATGGGACTGCATTTCTAGCAGGTGCTGAGGTGGCATGAGGTCTATGTTACCTGGGACGCATGTCTGGCAGGGGCTGAGGTAGCTTAAGGTGTATGTTACATGGGACTGTATGTCTAGCAGGGACGGAAGTGGTAGCAGATGACATCCCCTCTCCAGAGATCGTTATATATTGCAGTGTATAAATCCGCCCTGAGAGTTTTCTCCTCTCTCCCCTAATCCTGCCTACGGAGCTGTCAGCGGATTCCTGCAGCCGTGACTTCGGCTAGAAGGTCATGTGACTGGAACACTGATAACAGTGATCCTATGGGACCACCATAAGATCACTGATATGTGATCTGCATAAACAGGATCTAAAAACACATAAAAAATGACAAAGATGCAAATTCAATAATAAAAAAAAATTGAAAAACGCACCCCTCCCCCTCAACACACACCACCAAAAAAAATTAATAATAAAATTTATTTAAAGCCAAGCTTTTTACAAAGCAACCATCATGGATTGCAGTATCAGCTGAAGTCCGGCCACTGGGGCTCGGCGGCGTCTGCCGAAGTCTTGGTGTCAGCGGCGTTATCTACAGTCTGGTGGTGGGAGCACAGTGTGGTCAGTTGTGGTGTGAGGAGAATATATGATATATGTGGGGGCCACAGTGTGGTCAGTTGTGGTGTGAGGTATATATGATATATGTGGGGTACAGTGTGGTCAGTTGTGGTGTGAGGGGTGTATATTATATAACTTAGGAGCACAGTGTGGTCAGTTGTGGTGTGAGGGGTGTATATTATATAACTTAGGAGCACAGTGTGGTCAGTTGTGGTGTGAGGGGTATATATAAAATATGTAGGGTAATCTGTGTTCAGGTGAGGGTGTGAGGGGGGATATAGATATATGTGGGGGGACAGTGTGGTCATTTGTGGTATGAGGGGTTATTATGATACATCGGGGTGGGCACTGTGTGGTAGTTGTGGTGTGAGGGATATATGATATATGTGGGGGCACAGTGTGTCAGTTGGGGGTGAGAGGGTTGGTATATATGCTTTGTGGGGGTACAGTCAGTTGTGAGGTAAGGGGTATATACAATATATGTGGGGGGCACAGTGTGGTCGTAGTTGTTGTGTGAGGGTATATATGATTTATGTGGGGGCACAGTGTGTCAGTTGTGGTGTGAGCGGTATATATGATTTATGTGGGGGCACAGTGTGGTCAGTTGTGTTGTGAGGGGTATATATGATATATGTGGGCGGACAGTGTGGTCAGTTGTGCTGTGAGGGGTATATATGATATATGTGGGGGCACAGGTGCCGTCATGCGGTGTGAGGAGTATATATGATATATGTGGGGGTACAGTGTGGTCAGTTGCGTTGTGAGGAGTGTATATGAATATATTGGGGGTACAGTGTGGTCAGTTGTAGTGTGAGGGATATATATGATATATGTTGCTTTACACGAGGTAGCAACAGAACTCCTGTGGAAGGAAAGATATGGAGGCCTGCCACATCATTCCTGCATATAATATGCTGCCATGAGGTGCGCAGCCCCTAGTGGATAGAAATACACAGGTCTGCGCACAACGCCCATATGGTCCATATTTTCATAGGCCTGCTGCAGCCTCACACCTGTTGTCTGTTCTATACACAGGACACGGTGTCAGCACGAACATGTCGCGACCTTTTAACAATTAAGATATTTTACAGCTCATCTGGTTCCCAAGTTTTAGGCTACTTAGTTAGTAGTTTCTAGATCAGTTTTTGTAATGATTTACTTGTGTACATAGCAGTGATTATTGCCGGGTATTATAGTAGTATATCTCGTACATAGGGGGCGAGTTTATAGTAGTTATAGCTCTGTAAACGCGGGCAGGACGTATTATAGTAGTTATAGATTTGTACAATAGAGGCGGGCAGAGTATTATAGTAGTTATATTCTTCACGTACAAGGGTAGGCAGTATTATCGATGGTTTATATTCTTGGGATCAGTGTAGGGCACGGTCAGGATTATAGTAGTTAGATTCGTGTTATAGGGGGCAATTTTATGTTAAAAAACCAACAAAATACAATGTAAACAAATACGAAAGCAACAAAAAAATAAATTACATTACTGTAAATACAAGATAATTTCCAGACAAAAATAGAAACGTTAAAATCAAAATTATAATTATAGCACATATATGTTCCGAATGTAATGTGGCACGTCCAAAAAAAGTTCTTCAAACCAGAGGAGCAGGTAGGGCCTCTCAGAAAATGGAATAGATTGGGCCTGTCATGTGGCAGTCCAAAAAACTTTTCAACCATAGGAGCAGGTAGGTGGCCCTCCAGAAAAATGGGAATAGAGTGAGTGGCCTGTATGTGGCAGTCCAAAAAAGTTTTCAAACCAGAGGAGCAGTGGTAGGTGGCCCTCAGAAAAATTGGAATAGATTGAGTGCTGTATGTGGCACTGTCCAAAAATTAGTTTTTTTAAAACAGAGGAGCCGGGTCGGTGGCCCACCCAGAGAAAAATTAATGCAAAAGTACTGATAGCTTGTAGGAGCAGGTGGGCCCCTGGTCAAAGGGGGGGGAAATAAGCCAGTTTCCTCTGCTTTAGTGTACAAAGAGGAGAAGGAAGGAGGAAATGGAGGAGGGATGGAGGGTGGATTAAATTATTCAGGTTGAGCCTTCTTCACCTGTGGTGAGATTGGAAATGCGGAGAAATCCGAGCGACATTTTCATCTAATAAGCGTCAGCCTGTCAGCGCGCGATGTCAGTTGACAGGCGTGTACGTTATCGGTGATGATGCCACCAGATGCAGCATGAAAATCCGCTCGGACAAGACGGCTAGCGGCCAGGGCAGGCAAGAACCTCCCAGAGGCGTACAGCGCCAGTTCGTGCCACATGTCGCAGCTTTGAAACCCAGTAGTTGTAGGGAGGGCTTGTGTGATCATTTAGGACGATGGTATGTCAGCACGTGGCACGTACTCCCTCACCAATTTCTGTAAGATCAGTCCTACTCTGCCGAGATGCGCGGACAGGTGACGCAGTGTCTTGCTGGGGGGTGACATAAAGCTGGCAAAGCCTTGTAAAGCGTACCCCTTGCCCAGTGACTGGACAAAGCTGCCTGCCGCCGCCTACTCCTCCTATCGTACTTGTCCCGCGAGAACTACGCATCGGTCTGCCGCTAGCGAGTGTCAGAAGGGAAATACTGGTTTCAGGCTGCTGCCCCCTCCAGCGGCCTGCTGGTATTCATGACATTCTTCACACTCCTTTCCCTCTCCAGCCCAGGATGAGAGTGGAAAGATTTTGCCTGTTGTACCGTGAGGTCCAGGAGAGTGAAACACCAGTAATCGGTGCGGTGGAATAAATTCTTTGAACGCGAGGGTCACGGGAGTAGGCAGCGGCTAGCCATGAAATCTGCCAATGACACGCCAGAGTACCAACGCGGTAAGAATTCACTCCCCTCACTGGCCTGAATGTCCATTTCCTCCTCTCGCAACCCTCCCCAACTCCTCTTCTTCTGCCCATACACGCTGAACAGTGTGAAGGACTCAACAATGGTCCACCGCTTGTGTCTCGCCAACATTCTCCTGCCTCTTTCTCCTCATCCTCCTCCACCTCCACACTCCTCCGATATGCGATGAGAAACAGACCTAATGGTGCTTTGGCTATCAACAAGGGAATCTTCTTCCCCCGTCTCTGTGTGACGAGCGCAAAGCTTCCGACTTCATGCTGATCAGAGAGTTTTTCAACAGGCCAAGCAGCGGATGCGGGTGACTGGTGAGCGTGATGAGTGGCAGGATGCATCGCCACACTGACTGATACCATCTAGTGGGTTGACTCCCGTTCTACAAGCTCAGATAGCAGACATCCACGTGGTCACTCTGTGGGTACTGGTGAGTGCGCTTGACTATCCACCTCTGGTGGGCAACGTCGCACGAACAGTCGGGAGTGCTGGTAACGCGGGCGTGGTTGGATGTGGTTCACCTGGTGGGGGTGTTGGTGGGGGGGGCAGTGGGGGGCGCTGCGCGCGCCCTGGACGGAGGGAGTGGGGAGCATCTGTGCTGGACTTCTGTGGAAATGGCGCACAGATGCGGCCGCACCTTCGTGAGCAAATCAGACAGATTGGGGTATGTCTTGAGGAAACGCTGAATATCAGATTTAACACATGGGCCAGGCATGGCAATGTGTCGGTCTGCCGATGTGTGCAGAGCCGAACAGGTTCGGCGCGTTGTCACACAACAACCATGGCTGGCTTCAGGTTCAGCGGTGTGCCAAGCACAGATCAGTCTGCGCCGATGCACCTGTAATAGCTCTGGGCGCGTGATGTGCCTTTTTATCCCTAGGCTCAGCAGTTTGAGCACCGCCTGCTGTCGCTTAGCGACGGCATTTGATGCTGTGCCTAGAGCTACCGATGATGGCGCCATGCCACGGATGGTAGTTCGGAGGAGGAGATGGAGGAGGGGTGGGAGGAGGAGGAGCATAGTAGGCCTGAAACACCTGGACCGAGGTAGGCCCGCAATCCTCGGCGTCGGGCGAGGATATGGACCAGCCGCAGGGTCAGACTCGCTCCCAGCCTCCACCAAGTAACCCACAATGTGCCGTCAGCGAATATAGTGCCCTGCCCGGCAGCACTCGTCCACGTGTCCGTGGTCAGGTGGACCTTGTAAGAAACGGCGTTGGTCAGGGCACGGATGATGTGTCTGACACGTGCTTGGTGCAGGGCTGGGACGGCACATCGGGAAAAGAGTAGTGGCGGGTGGGACCGAATACCGAGGGGCGGCCGCCGCGCCATGAGGTTGCGAAAGGCCTCGGTCTCTACTAGCCTTAGGGGAGCATCTCAGGCTAAGCAATCTGGAGATGTGGACATTAAGGGCTTGGGGCGTGCGGGTGGGGTGTTGCCAATAATTTGCGTTTTCGCGTCAGCGTCTGGGGTAGGAGAGCTGAACGAGTGGTGGATGTGTGGAGGATCGTGGAGGCGGACGACGATGGGGTTTTGTGGGCAGGGTCCAGTGGTGTGCACGGCCGGAGGTGAGCGGGCTTGTTTGCCCACTGAGTGGGGTGTTTAGCATTCAATATGCCTGCGCATACTGGTGGTAGTTAAAGCTATTAGTGGTGGAACCCCTCTGCTGGATCCTGGTTTGGCAAATGTTGACCACACGGCCGTCGGTCATCCGGTGTTCCCTTAAAGAAACCTCACAGACTTCTGAAAATATCTAGCCCTCGCCGCCGGAGCCTCGCCACGGTGCTTCAACTAGTTTGACACATGTTGAGCGCTGATGCACCAGCTCTGGTCTCTGCTCTGCCGTATGGCCCCACCACTTGGCCTCTTACAACCTGGTTCTGGTTCGAGCCTTTCCTCCGTCTCAGAAGCACGGTTACCCGGCCTATCAAACCCAGACTTGGGGTCTGTCACCTCATCTCATCCGGATCCCTCAGTTGGCTCCCCCCTCGGACTTCCTGGCCCTGACAACAAATTCCCCACTGTCTTGACAAACCGTGTCTCCTCATCGTCGGACACCTTACACACTTCTTCCACTAGTCAGAAGGCGCATCATCAGCCCAAGAGCTGTGACTGGTGGAAACAACTGGCATCGGAAATTTCGCTCAGCAGCAACGACAAGTGGTTGTGAGTGTGGGGAAGGTCCAGAAAAACAGTTCCTCAGGAGTATGCCGGTTCAATGCCAAAATTTTTACCTGGGAGGGGAGGACTGGGGGGGAGGAGGCATGAGGTGCAGGGAGCTGAGGGAGTGGGCGATTCTTTGACATGGGTGGGACTGGCGTGGAAGACTTGAACTGGGGGACAATTGCTCGAAGCATTGTCGGGCAATCCACGGAATCACACTGTTTCGCACTGTTCTGGCCTCATACAGTGCTTCACCACGAGTCCAGAGTAACGTTCACATGAAACTAGGAGTGTCTGCTCTGCGGGTTCCCCGCTGCCAGTCATAAGCAGGTGGTGTCTCACCCCGCCCAGGACCACGGCTCCTCTGAGACCCCGCCAGTAGTTGGGACGCCCCGTGCCCGCCACTCGTCCTCTACCCCTAGCCCTCGGGGATTAACAATAATTTATTAAAATGAGGAGTTATACTTTAATTCTTTGTTTTAGACGTTTTTTGTGTTTTTTTGTTTTTTTTGTGTTTTTTAGTTTTAAAACCAAACGATGCGCTACTCTATGACTATTGGACTATTTTCTAGGCAAGTATGAAAGCACACTGCTATGCCAGAGTGAGATGACGCGAGTTATTAAAAAAAATAAACGTAAAAGTAAAAAGGAAATGGCAGAGACTGTGCCTAAATGAACAATCTAACCCCTAATCAATTTCCACTTCGGGTTCTTTGCGGATGGGATATGTGCGTCCACTAAGGCGCAAAAACACAGTTGGTCGCAAGTCGCACTCAACAATTGCTCCCACAATTGCTAGTAGCATTCACTGGCAGCAAGTAACAGCCACGCAGCAGATCAACCGAAAGCAAAATATATATAAACGCTACATGTAGGCGTACAGTAAGAGTTGGATTCTCCTATAGCTATTTTGATAGCCAAGTAGTGAAAGCCACATCTACCTATGCCGATGAGGGATGACGCTGAGTTATAAAAAAAATAAACGTTAAAAAAAGAAGAAGGAATGCAGCCCAGATGTGCCTAATGAATCCAAACCCCTAATCAATTTTCCCCACTTCGTGGGGTCTTTGCGATGGAGTATGTGCGTAACTAAGCGCAAAAACAGTTACTTACATGCTGGTGGGCAGTTCCTCGACTACAATTGCTACAATTTGCTAGGAGATGCACTGCCAGCAAGTACAGCCACCAGCAGATCAACCAGAAATCAAATATATATAACGCTACTTGTAGGCGTAAGTAAGCCGTTTGGATTCTCCTTAGTGGCTATTTTCTAGCCACGTATGAAGAGCACACTCTATGCAAGATGAGAGGCCACTGAGTAAAAATAAACGTTAAAATAAAAAGTAAATGCGCAGACTGTGCCCTAATTGAAACAGAACCCTAATAAATTTCCCACTTTGGTGTTTGAGGTGGATATGTGTGTCACTAAGAGCTAAATCAAAAAACGGGGTTAGCAAGTCCCCTCGCAAATTCCTCAACATATGGTACTAGCTGCAAATAAAAAAAATAAAAGTATAACGTTAATTGTTAGCCTAAGAAGGGCTGTTGGGTTCTTGTAGAATCACTCCTGCCTAACATAGCGTAATCGAACACCCTAGACGCTTTCCCTGACCAGAGAGCAGCTTTTCCTAGCAGGCATCCAGACACAGAATGATTCGAGCAGCGCGGGCATGCGGCAAAGTCTATCCCAAGGGTTCAACCTTGATCTGGCACAGGCCAAACCCACTGCTATCGACGTGTAAGTGGGCACAACGTATGCTGGGTGAGACGAGTCTGCGGCCTTGTGATTGGCTCTGTTTTTGGCCGCCAAAAGCAAAACGGCGGGGAGGCTGCCATTTTCTCGTGAGTGGCGTGGGCGAAGTATTAGTGGCCGAGCAACAGCAGTTTCGAGTCCTGCTAATGCGTCGAGCCGAGCATCAGCTCGGACGGTAGTCGCTCATCTCTAATCACACAGATTTGCCTGTGATATGATGTTGGTAAGGTTGGAGTCTCGTCCACTGCTCTGCTCGAGGGACTGTCAACCAATGTCTGGTAACATTAAAGTCACCCGCCATTATCACAGGGATGAGAGGTTAAAAAGATATTGCTGGACTCTAATTGAACAACTGGATTCTCTCTGTCACTGTCTGTGGGACGTTAGATGTGTGAGTAGCCGGAGCCGCCTACCATGGATGGTCACCTCAGCACAGGCACCTCCCCTAGTGACCTCCGTCGCCTGCAGCTGTCACGTTCTGTGTGTTAAACCAGTATAGCGACCCCGGAGCGTACGGCTCCCTCAGCCCGAGACCATTAAGAAGGACCAGACCGCACATCAGCCTCACGGAGATGCCCTAAGGGTGATCAGAGGGATTTCCTGCAGGGAAGAGATGACATCAGGTCCATATACTCAGGTGGGTCATACAGCATGTCTAGTCCTTCTTACTTTAATGCTGTTGACGTTGCGTAGAAGCAATGTTTAGAAAGAGGCCAGCCATTACAATGAGAAAAAGCAGAGCAGCGACCCCCATCATCATGAGTCAGAGTCATCCTCCGCCTGTCTTCCACCTGTCTCCATATTTGACTCTACAGTGGTATCTACAGGAGGGGGCTTCTTTTTAGTTGGGGGGGTCCCCTATGTCAACCTCACACTCATTATTGATACGATCAAGTTCTCGCTCATAATCCCCATCTGACTCTGACAGAGCATGAAACCTGTTGGTAAGGACCATGACCCCGGCATCACCACTGGCTTTCCTCATTGTTTTAGTGCCTAAGTTACACTCCTTCTCAGGCTTACGGGAGGATTTATCTTTTTTCTTTCCTTTGTACTTCTTTACCTCCTCATAATCACCAGGTGCAACAGAGTTGGCTGCCTGAGGCTGGTCCTGGGTTGTATCCACCATATTCCCCTGAGTGCTCTCCGACCTCTGAGGTTCCGGTGCAGTATCACCTAACCCCTGTGCCTCCCACCTAGTCAGAATTTTCCCCCTTACATAATATCAAAAATACATTTAAAATGATTGTTATACTTTAAAGAATAAACAGGTGTAAAACAATATATTTACTAGCTCCAGTCACCCCTCCAGGCTGTTCACTATGCAGATCTTAGCTAATCCTTACCTGTTAAATTTATTATTACCGTATATACTGGTTAAGCCGAGTTTTCAAGCACAAAAAATGTGCCCGAAAAAAAACCTCGCATTGGCTTATACACGAGTCAATGATTAAAAAAAAAAAATAATACTCACCCTCCGGTGTTGTCCCCAATGTTGCGCACAGCTCCCCGATTCTGACGCGGCTGTGCCACGTCGTCTTTCTTCTGTCTTCTTATCTTCTGGCCGGCCAGATGTCGCGTCCATGGATCTGCAGGTCCGTCGGCACACTGTGATGCCGACGCTTGTCGCCGCGGATGGACTCGATCAGCGGGCAGACAGACAGCGCTGCATACAGTGTGCGACCGGCCGGCACGATCTCACGGCCAGAGAAGAGTGAAGAAAGCTGCCGGGAGCCGCGATGGGGAACGGAAGCGCCGCGGGAGCGCGACGAACATCGGGGACAGCGGAGGGTAGAAGGTGAAGTATGTTAAGGTTTATTTCTTTATCTGTGATACTAATAGGGTGCTATACTAATAGGGTGTTCTGCGGGCTGTGTATACTGAGACTTCGGTTTTACTAACGGGGCAGCTGCACTGGCTAGCTAGTCTAGGGGCGGCTGATGAGGGGCAGGCTGTATACTAATGGAGGCAAGCTGTATATACTGGGGGGCAAGCGGTATACTACTGGGGGCAGGCTTGTATACTGATGGGGGCAGGCTGTATACTGCAAGGGGGCAGGCTGTATACTACAAGGGGACAAGCTGTATACTACTGGGGGCAGGCTGTATACTACTGGGGGCAAGCTGTATTCTAACGGGGGCAAGCTGTATACTACTGGGGGCAGGCTGTATGCTACATAGGGCTTCTCTATGCTACGTGGGGCTGGCTGTATACTACTTGGGGGCTGGTTGGCGGTATACTACATGGGGGCTGGTTGGCCGTATACTACATGGGGGCTGGTTCGCTGTATACTACATGGGGGCTGGCTGGCTCTATACTACACCCTCGGCTTATACTCGAGTCAATAGGTTTTCCCAGTTTTCGGTGGTAAAATTAGGGGTCTCGGCTTGTACTTGGGTCGGCTTATACTCAAGTATATATATATATTTGTAATTGTTTTTTCAGTCTTTTTTAATCAATTTTTTTTAATAGCCAATGTTTTTCCTTATACTGCAGTATAAAACAAATGGATGAATTGGAGGCAGTTCACTTCTTCCACATGAAGCAACTGGGACAGTGGCCAAATGATTTACTGATGCAAGTTATTCCAACCCAGAATTTTTCTGTTTTTTTAAATTACATATTTTTAATGTGTAGCTCAGGGCACTTCCAGGTGAAGTTGCCTATGCTGGTGACCATGTACAGGACTTGCAACATTATATTGAGGGGGAATTCTCATGTGTTAAAGTCACAACGGAAGTCCAGAAGAAGGTTGACAGAATCTTTGTGCAGGCTGGACGGATTATTTTTTTTAATAACCAATGTTTTTCCTTATACTGGAGTATAAAACAACATATATACAAGAATATAACTACTATAATACTGCCCCCTATGTACAAGAATATAAGTACTATAATACTGCCCCCTATTTATAAGACTAATGTACAAGAATATAACTACTATAATACTGCTCCTATGTAAAAGAGTATAACTACTATAATACTGCCCCTATGTACAGCTACTGTTACTACTACTAGTATGACATATAACACCACCAGCCAGTGCTCTGTATATAGCCATCTTGTCCCCTAATATATAACCAGTGTCCAGTATATAGCCAGTCCCTTGCATAGAGCTTGCCAGCCACCACAGCCCCCACTATACAGCCAACCTGCCCCAGTCTCCCCAGTATACGGCCAGTAATCTCCCAGTATACAGTCATCTCCCAGTATTGTAAATCTTGATCCTGGAAACTATGGTATAACAATTGACTTGAGTATAAGCCAGGGTGGGATACATTGGTGCCACTCTTGCCCCCACAGTGTATAGCTAGCCAGCTCCCTGCCCCCCCAGTATATAGCTGGCAAGCCCCTGCCTCCCAGTATATAGCTAGCCAGCCCCCTGTCCCCAGTATATAGCTAGCCAGCCAGCCCCCTGCCCCCCAAGTACTTAGTCTGGTAGTCCATTCGTGCCCCCATTATTGAGCCAGCCAATGCTCCCCCAGTATATAGCCGGCCAGCCCATGCCCCTGTTTATAGCGAGCTCCCAGTATGCCCCAGACATAAAAAAATAAAGTCAATACTCACCTTTCCAATGGCCCCTGCAGGACATCTGCTGGCCACGCACACCTTATGACGTCAGACGCTAAATGTATTTAATGCTAAATTACTCTGAGAGAAAATGCAAGGCATCATGGAATCTGTGGGCAAGCTAACTCACCTCAGCTTGAGGGCATAGACTGACAGACATTAGTCTCCACCCACTTCACCCACACTGACAAAAATTCCATAAATTCCATAACTTTGGAAAGAAAAGGATGAGCAGCACAAAGTAGGCATCGTTCTGTTTGTTTTCATAGGAGGAATCCCATATAATAATTTGGTAAAATCACTGAAGCTTCACAGTTACGCTTTAGCAATTTTTATTCCAAATGCATCGCATTTATGTCATAATGTTAGTACATACAGAATCCTTTCTACTGGGCTTTGATGTTCATATTAATCTCAGCAAACATAGAACCTTGTTCTCACTTGTCACTTATCAATATCACTACACTAAGCAGTGTTTAATCAGGTCACTGCATGCCCTGGGCAATGTCTGCATCGACACAAACATGACTATCCACTTCCCCACCAAATATCCCAAGACTTAAGCGTCTGACAGCTATTGATTTCCCGCTTTCAATTCTCCTACAGTCAATATAAAAGCATGAAACTGAGGGGGAATAAGTATGGAGACCCATCGCCTCATTATAGCCACCGTAGCCTGGCAGGCATAATGGAGCAATTTCTTTGGGTCTGACATGACAAGAAAAGTACACTAATAACATGCACATTTTAAAAGGATTTCTTCGACTAGTACAAATCAAGAGTTTAAGCCTCAAAACTGGTTTAATAGAAATTGTTATGGCTTTGAGGTTGATACAAAACACTTAATGATAAAATCAATATAACATCCAGCATACAGCAATATTTTCAGCATACACTATGACATTCAATTCTAAATGAATAGGCATTAATAAGGAGGTGGTCCCTTCCTGCTGCTAATGCACTATGTCTGTGAGAATTTTAGCCCATTCACCTACAATACCATTTCTGAGGTCAGACTCTGTTGCTAGACAATGGGCCCTGGCAATCAATCTCCATTGTGGTTCACCCTAAGCCTCTTGCACACAAACAACAGAACAGGACACATTACACTGTACACAAATCTTTTCACCATGTCGAACTTTAGGGGTAGTACTGTAACAGTTAATACAGTACCAGAACTAAAGTTCGGTCAGTAAGTGCATCATATTTGTGTACTCACGTTCATGGGATCGGACCAACATATGAGCCCATTTCCGTGGACTGCGGTTTCTGAGATAAACCGTATAAACTATGATACTATGATCTATTTATGATATGGATACGTTATAAATAGTGTATGTGGGAAACCCATTGAAGTCTTTTTCGTCTGAGGACATAGGATCCTCAGAAACTTAAACTAGCCTGGACTCGGGGGACAAGGTAAAGGTAAAAGAGGGGGCTATCTCCGTATGTTGAGTTTTCTTTCAGAGAGTGATATGGATGCCCTCCCCTCAGATGTGGTTACATTAGCAGTCTATGATTTTCCCTGTTGTGATAAAGATTATATTTTGCAGAAGATAAGATATCAAATTTAGTAGCTGTGTTCAAAGCTCAGATTGGCATAGGTCACATACTGGAGTCCCATTCACCTTGGACTTTTGTATATAAGATACAGACTAATAACTGGTACAAGCAGCATCATCTTTATTTATGAAATTATTTTATTATGTTCCCTTATAAAAAATGGCTGGACCACACAAGCTCTTACACCTCTTGTGTCACCCCCTCCTCCTCATAGACTGTAAGCTCCTGCGAGCAGGGCCCTCACTCCTATTGTTCCATATGACTGTTTGTAATGTAATATTACATTTGTATGTGTCTCCTATGATTTGTAAAGCGCTATGGAATATGATGGCGCTATAAAAATAAAGATTATTATTATTACTACTGATCTATAAGACCTGAGTCATACAGCAGGAGGCAGAGGTTTGTACTGACTCAGAAAATGGCTGAACAATTATTGCTGTGAGTGTGCCTCAACCTGGTCAACATGGAATGAGTTCTCATCCAACTGCTAAACCGTTAGATCCTGCGGTCACAGCACTAACCACAGGATCTAGAACCTGGTGAGGGAAGGGGCTCGCTCCTTCATCCTCCCAACAGCCCACAATGAGATTGCTGGGCGCAGTCATCTTTCCAGGCAGCCGGGGACCTAATGAAGGTCTGTCCTGTGCATTCCCTGCTCGATCCAGCCCCTGGCTGGACCGAGCAGTCTGCAGATCAGCCTATGTAAGTTCTTAGGATGACCCTGTAATGCATGGTTATGGTAGTGCATTAGTATGAACAAGTGATCAGGTGATCACTTCTTAATGTCACATTACAATATTATTTAAAAAAAAGTGAAAAAAAAAATAATTATAAAATTTATTAAAATTGCCCCAAAGCCCCCAGTACAGATGAAAGAAAGTGTAAAAAAGTAAAAAAAATCACAACACATTAGGTATCACCGCGTCCCAGTCCATAAAAATATAAATACGGTTATTGCCAGAGGTTTACCCTGTAACGGATAAATGGGCCCAAATGTCAGAATTGCCACTTTGTGCCATTTCTCAACACCTAAATATTTTAATAAAAAGTGATCAAAAGGTCACACAGTTGCCAAAACGTCATTGTGTTTCTCAAAAAATTACATCTTGCACAGTTTTTTAATTCTATAAAAAAATAATATAACATGATTTGGTATCCCTGAGATTATACCGAACCAGAGAATAAGTTACATGTGTCATTAAGAGTGCACAGTGAAAGATGAAAAAATGAAGCCCACAAGAATATTACACAGATGCATTTTCTTGTCAGCTGCACGGCACTTGGAATTTTCTTCCACTAACCAGTACATGGCATGGAATATAAGGAACCAAAAGTCCATTGGCAGCAATGGGTTGAAATGCCCCCTATACCACTTGATAACTTGGAATTGTTCTCTGGGGGTATGGGTTTTGGTTTATGGGTCAGAGGTTTTGCAAACATGTCATGGCACCTGAAAGTAGAAATCAAAACCTCCCCTACAAAAGCTAAATAGCGCTCCTTCCCTTCTGTTCCCTGCCAAGTGCCAAGACAGCAGGTTACATCCACATATGGGGGGTCCTCATACTCAAAATAAGCTGCTCAATATATTAGTAGATGCATTTTATACTTTTAATCAGCATAAGTGGGCAAATTTTAGGGCTAAGTGAACATATTGATAACAAAATTACAAATAAAACCTTCATTTTGTTTTAATTTCTGTAAAATCCTTAAATGGTTAACAACCTAGTTAGGTGCTGTTTTGATTAGTTTGGGGGTAATGTTATGAGAATTGTGTGATTTGGGGGAGGGGGGTGTTCTATTAATCTGACTTGAAACACCCATATAGAAATAAAATGGTCCCTAAAATAATTAATTCTAATATTTTCTTGAAAATTTGAAAAAATGTTGTTCAATTTGTAATGTTTCTAGCATTGTAATAAAACAAAAGGACAATTATAAAATAATGCCAACATCGAGATGAGATATGGTAAATGTTAATTAGTAACTAATTTGGATAGTAAGACTATGGGGTCATTTATTTTTTTCCTTCCGTTGGTGTTTTTCCACCTTTTTGCTGTTTGATGCCCATTTTGTATTTTTTTGGAATTGGCTGTGTAGCCATTGTGTGTTGTTGCGCCCCATTTGTCATTACATTGCGCCTTTTTACAGATGTTTGCAGCTTATTTAACAAATAATTGCACAATAACACGCCATTCCAAACCATGCTTAAAAAAGGCAATGGCATGATTTGCACAACAAAATTGCCTTTTTAAAATTTGCGCCTAAAAAAACCCTTTATTCCACAATGACAAAGACAGATCAGGTTAAAAATATAGACTCACAAAAGGCACAATGTTTGGCAAATTCAGATTTTTAATAAATAAACCCAAAATATATTACCAAAATTTCCCGTTAACTTGAAGTATATCATGTCACCAACTGTCTCAAAACCAATTGGGTAAGTTAAAGCGTGCTAAAGTTATTACCGGATAAATTGACATATGGAAGGTTTGAAAAATGGGACTTGGTAAAAAAGGCACAAATGAACTTGGTCATTAAGGGGTTAAAGAAATATATTCCTGTGTCCTTCTTTCCCCCCTGCCTTTCTTCCAGTGTAAATCATCTTTTAGTTTTGTATGCACTGACAGCTAATAGATAAAGGAACCTAATGTTTCTATTGACTTAACCATTTAGACACTGCCCCTACAGAGTCCCAATCCCCTTGCAGAAATGAATCAGAAAAATGTTCTCTTTGTATGGGTAAGGAAAGAGTTATTGATTGGCATCTTGATTGTAACTTCAGGATGGACTTACAGAAACACTCCATGTTACAGGGCAAAAAAGAGCAGAATACAGTCACAGAAAAGTCATTTCAATTAAATGTTGCCATGGTTTTTAATTTTCTCCTCATTTATTTCATTTTTTTGCCAGTTTGTTTTCTTTACTTGCATTATGACCAAGACATAATTTTTTCACCAAACTGATTTTGTAGAATCACAAATCAATATGATTCTATGTTTATATTGATTTTTTGGGGGATGCAGCTGAAAATTAGACTCTACAATTGACCCTAAGTGATCTGTCCTTCAGCGACAAATATCTCAGGTCATAGGGACCTGACTAATGACATCTGTCATTTTAAATAAATGTCTCATTTTGCAGAAACCAGTAGTCACATTTAAACTTATCCGAAAAAGTAGCCTCATAAAGAGAGAACTTTGTGACCTGGAACAAGAAGAGATGAAATGAGATGTCAGAGGAATAAAGTACATTTTTATTTATAGAAATCAGAAAAGAGCTTGCTTTTCTCCAAATTACCCTGATGTTGAGCAGAAGATTAAAAGGAACAACTCAGAGCTGCAATCCTGTGCTGTAATTATGTTTCTTTTATAATTCCATGAATCCCAGCAAAGTCTCTATTACCGTACTAATAACATTTTGAATAAATGGTGGGTGAACCTATGAGAAGATCAACCTCGGACATCCATTGTTATTCTCTGCTTGGAAATTATTTCTAAAGCACTTCATATTTACAACTTCCTAGAAAGGGGGCTTCTTTATATTCAATCTGGTCACTGTGTCCCAATTCTTTCACTATACGAACAGACATTTTCTATCTGTCTTTCCAACCTCCAGATGACTTTTATTTAAAGTACTTGACAGTTATCAAGTGTTAACACGAAATGGAAAAGTTTGGGGTTTTAATGTCTGTTCAGGTTATTCCACAACTAAGATCTCAAGCCTGGGTGATAAGATGGCCTATAACTTCAATGAAAACAGCATCCTTTGTTGTTGTCCTGTTGGACTAAATTAGTCCCCAGCTAGCATTGGACAAAAGATACGAATTAGGGCACTTCAATATCTCTATTTTGGCCATAAACCCTAGAAACCCAGATCTTTCCATCCCCAATAGGACTCACAATAATTTCCTTATCTTTACAAAAGGAAAGATTTTACTGTAAATATAAAAGATGATATAGATTTATATATAGATTATATATAGATTTAAAGATGCAGAATTATAAAGTAGATTACATATAGATTGCTAGATATGAGAGATACAGTAGAAGATAGGAGATTGATTAATTATATAGGTAGGTAGATAGGAGCTAGATAGGTAGATAGAAGATATATAGATAAATATATAGACAAAAAGCTAGCGCTAATGCTGGCCTGCACCTCAGGGTAAAAGACTTTAAGTCTATGTCATAGAAAAGTGTGATGTGACAGCTCTCCAAAGCTCATACCTAGTAGTGTCACTAAATTCCCTAAAATGTAGAGCAATGAAGAGGAAGTAGGAGTAGACAGGGCTGGATTATCATTGGAATTTCTGCCCACGATTCTTCTTTCTCAAAAGGAACCTGGAGGCAAGCTACATTGATTATCTGAATACCCCAACCTTCATTTAATGGTATTGGGGTCTTCAATATGCCAATACGATTGATAGCTATTTAAGAGCAAGGAGCAATAAGTTGCTGATTAAATTTCCCTGTGATAAATAAGTGGGTTTTTGGCTGTAGTTTGGGCACCCGGATTCGAAAAGGTTCGCCATCACTGCTGTAGAGTGTCAGCTGTATTTCACAATTGACACCGATTGGTCATGATTCAGCTCTAAGGCTGGTGTCATCATCATGTCATGATAGTCCACCACGATAGCATGAACTTCTACCAGCCCCAGTATGTCATGACCTTGATCTTGTGAAAACATTTCAGCATTTACTCTTCCAAGAAAGCGAGCTGGAAGGGAATCCATTTTATTTAGCATCTGTCTTTCACAGAAACGGGTATAACTACAATAATAATTGCGCAGGAATAAAAAAAAAACTTTATTCTGTATTTGTACTGAAAAATTATGATTATGAGCTTGATTTTGGATTTATAAAAGGGGATAAAAAAGGACATGAAAGCTTTGAGATTTATAATGAATATTTGTCCTGCATAAGTTCAGTGTGTTGTACATTTATTACTATTATTCAGTATTGTTAATTTGTCCTTTTTTAACTGAATACAAGCTATTAAATTTGCAAGATATTGCATTCAAAAGGCAAGTTACGGTAACTACTTATTAGTCTCATTTGACACCATTTGTTAAAAATGACTTGATTCTGTGGGTCATGATTATAGTGACACCAAAAATATGGTTTGTGTTACTGTATGTTTAAATGCCTTAAAGGAAACCTACTACTTCCGATGGTGGTTATAAGCTGCAAATGCCTTGCACCAGCTCAGGCCGAGCGCGGACCACGGTGCGGTGAAGCCACTTGTATGTAAAGATTGCTAAAGCCTTTAAACGCTTTAGATCTTTTAAAAAACATAACGAAAATAAGCGCTGGCAGCAGCTCACCCTGAGCTGATACCCCGCATTTGCAGCTTATAACCACCATCGGAAGTGGTAGGTTTCCTTTAAAATACAAAAACAGAGAAAAAATCATTACATTGCCATGGACTATGGAAATGTGGAAGATGACTTGTTTTTTGCTGTGAAAGATGTTATTTTTATTAATACAATTTTGGGTTGGATCTTTTGATCACTTTATGATTGGCAGTGAAATACGACGAACAACATGTATTTTTATCTATTAATTTTTTTTCATCATGATATTTATTATATGTGACAAATATTTTTATATTGTAATAGTGTTATCTTTTACATATTTTCTGTCACTTTTATACAGGCTTGTGAGCCAGAATACCCAGTGCCCTGCACCTGCGCACTTGTTTCAATTTGTTTATTTAAGGCATACTTAAATAATAGTTTTATAGCATTTGCTTAAAAGCCCCCCCCCCCCTTCCCCATACTACTAATAACCTTACCATAGGAAAGTTAAGCTTAGGGAAGTTCATACATACATTAGTATAGATAAAGCAGATATGGATTTCACAAACATAAATAGACTGCATTTAATGAATGAAGCTTTGTTCTTCTGCCTTATGTCTATGCTGGGTGTCATAGTCCCACTGGTCAACTATTAGTGACCTATTTTGTGAGTAGGATAGGTCATTAGGAATGTAGGGAATAACATGATCTATAGCATGGAATTCACTATAATGGAACAGGCTCACACCATAGTGGTGTGACCCAGCTAGGTTTTTGGTTGATGACAACGTGCACACATTAATCTAGCATCCTAAAGTTAGCGCTGTGCTTGCAGTTTCCGGGCTCTACTGCTGGCTTCTACAGTTTGCTATAAGGACTGGAATTCCTTGGTCAATAATGATTCCAATTGAGAATATAACAGCCACCTGAAGCCTATTTCAGACTCCTGTTGTTTTGGGACTCTCTCTTTCTTCTTTTTATCTTGGACTATTCCTTCTAATACATACCGTATATACTCAAGTATAAGCCGACCTGAGTATAAGCCAATGTACCTAATTTTAACACAAACAACTGGAAAAAAAACTATTGACATGAGTATAAGCCGAGGGTAGGAAATGCATTGGTCCAAGCCTGCCCCCAGTATACAGCTAGCCAGTGCATGTCCCCCAGTATACAACCTGCAGCTCCTGCCCCCAGCATACAGCCTGCAGCTCCTGCCCCCAGCATACAGCCTGCAGCTCCTGGCCCCAGCATACAGCCTGCATCCCCTGCCCCCAGTATGCAACCCCTTCCCCCAGTATACAGCCTGCAGCCCCATCCCCAAGTATGCAGCCTGCAGCCCCTGTCCCCTAGTATACAGCCTGCAACCCCCTGTCCTTAGTATACAGCCTGCAGCCTCCAGTATGCAGCCCCTCACCCTGTAAACAGCCCCTGCCCAGGACCTCCCAGGGGGGCATCGGAAGGTGATTACACTTTATATTTTTTTTATATAGACTCGAGTATAAGCCGAGTTAGGGTTTTTCAACCCATTTTTTGTGCTGAAAAACTTGGCTTATACTTAAGTATATACAGTAGTTTATTATGTCATTTTGGTTTAGATATATCTTTTACTTAGATCATGGTATTAGAATGAATAGTCCAGAATGAGATATTTCCAAATTCAAGAAGTAGAAAAAGAAAGAAATGGAACATTGTGGCCAAGTCAACCAATGTCTGTAGCAGATATACCTCGGGTCTCTAGCCCAAAAATAATTATGTACAAACACTTCCTTGTCATTTTTCCTTTTAGGGCTTGGGCTTTTGATGGAGTTTTTGCAACATGCTGATACAATTGTGACAACTTGAGAGTCACGACATTACTGCATTCACTTTCATTATGAGGTAAAGGTAATGCTACATTGCAATCTTTGACCACACATCATGTGTCAGGGCAAAAGTTGACACATATATGTCCATCCATTCTTTTTTTTTTTTTACCTAATTTGCACTTACTGTCTGTGTGACAACGGTTGAGGGTGACATGACCACATTACAGTCCTTGTGACCCGAATCCAATACATAATAGTTGTCTAAGGGCTTCTATTTATAATCTAAAATGTATCACAAAAACATTTAGCCACAAGAAACTCGGCACACATCACAGTACTTTGTAGTGTCAGTGATCGGTAATCTACAATGAAACAAACAGTACAATTGTCTTCCAATTAGGAATCCTTGAAAAGCACATAGCAGAGACCATTGTGATGATGGGAGTTGGGTCTGGCGGGTGTGTGCGTTGTATTTTCTTTTCTCCCTTGAAATGGAAAGCAATTCAATCAAGTCATTTAGTGGTAGAAATAAACAGAATTTAATTTATACGTTCATTAATTGTACAATTAAACAGGAATACTAATTGACTGTAGAATTATAGTTGAATGGAAAGCCAGAGAGGAATAATTAGTTCCAGTATTTTTTTTATTTATTTTGTGAGAACATCCTTTTTATTACTAGAGCTACAACCAATTAGTTTTTGTTTTTAATACTGGTTGGGAAAGTTTTGTTTGGCAGCTGGTCCTTATCTTAAAGGCATAGGAGCACAGAATTGTCCATAACTGTGCAGTTAGAAGAAAGAAAAGTAACTGGGTGGTCACCTATAACAATAGATGGGGTCTAAGGAAAGGTATTAAATAATATTTTTTTTAATAAACTCATCATAAATAGACCCTAGTTACAAGTAATTTGACACAAACTCACAAAATCACCTGTCCCAAAATCACCATGCCGATAAATATTTTGTCCAAGCCTTGGCTTGCAGGAGGATTATTTGGTATTCTTGTGAACTGGTTCAATATAAGTCTCCTTTTTTATAGCGTTTAGTTTCTGGTCACCATCTTTGCTGTAGACTGTAGATTTGGTGGTTGTGCTAGTCTGTCAGATCACAACAAAATCTATATTTAAATTATGGCACCAGGCATCCGATGTAATTGAAGCGGTGGATGAGCTGAATTCGGTTCTGAATCTAAACTTCTGGACCTGTGGCAAGCAAAGTTCGCACAGATTTTGTAGAGTCATCTTCTTTGTCAACTGCTTATAGATTGTTGTATGCATTTGTGATCAGACTTTGAATAGAATTTTGATTATCTTGGTATTGATAATATCGTTATAGTTACTCTGAAGGTATATGTTCTAACTAGAAGTAATAGTTGCTTCATGATTTTTTTGCAAACAGTGTCAGTGTTATCCTAACTACAATAACTATGTGCTTGTTTTTATGCCACTTAATTCTGTTGTACATACATTTAGTTAGAATAGAATTGTCACAGTTTTCTTAATAAATGGCATTAAGTGAATATATAGTACCTGGCATCATATTTGAGCCTACTGAATTGATACTATAATGGATTCTAGAAGTCATAGAAACTTATAGAAATTAGCTTAGTTGCAGGATAGTACCTAATAAAATTTCACTGAATAAGGTTATATTTATTAAACCACCAAAAACAAACTATGGTTCATCCTCCCATACTGTAGGAGTTTGTCAATCGGTGCCAAATATCATATACACTCACCGCCACTTTATTAGGTACGCCATGCTAGTAAGGTTGGACCCCCTTTTGCCTTCAGAACTGCCTAATTCTTTGTGGCATAGATTCAACAAGGTGCTGGAAGCATTCCTCAGAGATTTTGGTCCATATTGACATGATGGACACACAGTTTGCCGCAGATTTGTCGGCTGCACATCCATGATGCGAATTCCCTTCCACCATCCCAAAGATGCTCTATTGGATTGAGATCTGGTGACTGTTGGAGGCCATTTGAGTACAGTGAACTCATTGTCATGTTCAAGAACCAGTTTGAGATGATTCCAGCTTTATGACATGGCGCATTATCCTGCTGAAAGTAGCCATCAGATGTTGGGTACATTGTGGTCATAAAGGGATGGACATGGTCAGCAACAATGTCAGGTAGGCTGTGGCGTTGCAACGATGCTCAATTGGTACCAAGGGGCCCAAAGAGCGCAAGAAAATATTCCCCACACCATGACACACACCACCAGCCTGAACCGTTGATACAAGGCAGGTGGATCCATGCTTTCATGTTCTGACCCTACATCCGATGTCGCAGCAGAAATCGAGACTCATCAGACCAGGCAACGTTTTTCCAATCTTCTACTGTCAATTTCGATGAGCTTGTGCAAATTGTAGCCTCAGTTTCCTGTCCTTAGCTGAAGAGGGTGGCACCCGGTGTGGGTCTTCTGCGCTGTAGCCCATCTGCCTAAAGTTCGACGTACGTGACTTCAGAGATGCTCTTCTGTCCTACCTTGGTTGTAACGGGTGGCGATTTGAGTCACTGTTGCCTTTCTATCAGCTCGAACCAGTCTGCCCATTCTCCTCTGACCTCTGGCATCAACAAGCATTTTCCGCCCACAGAACTGCCGCTCACTGGATGTTTTTTCTTTTTCGGACCATTCTCTGCAACCCTAGAGATGGGTGTGCGTGAAAATCCCGTAGATCAGCAGTTTCTGAAAACTCAGACCAGCCCTTCTGGACCAACAACCATGCCACGTTCAAGGCACCCAAACACCTTTTCTTCCCCATACTGATGCGTCGGTTTGAACTGCAGGAGATTGTTGCGCTTGCCTAAATGCACTGAGTTGCCGCCATGTGATTGGCTGATTAGAAATTAAGTGTTAACGAGCAGTTGGACAGGTGTACCTATAAAGTGGCCGGTGAGTGTATACTCGAGTATAGCTGAGGGTACCTTATTTTACCACAAAAATCTGGGAAACCTATTGACTGGATAATAGCCTGGGTGGGAAATGCATTGGTCACAGCCTCCAGGCAGTATATAGCTAGCAAGCCCACCTGCCATACCCCCAGATATAGCCATTCAGCCCATGCCCTCTAGTACATAGCTAGCCAGCCCTCTATCCACAATAATATAGGCAACCCCCCACCACTCAGTATAGTCCAGCCTAGACATGCTCACTAGTATATAGAGAGAACCCCTGCCCCCTATAATATAGCCAGCAGCCCATGCCCCATATATATGCCAGTAGACCATGCCCAATAGTATATAGCCAGAGCCCAGCAATAGTATATAGAGCCAGCACCATGCCGCCAAGTATATAGTCAGCCCCGGCCCAGAGTATGGCCAGCCTATAAGAAAATTAGCTTCTGTACTCACCTTTCTGACAAGCATAAAGGGGTTGAAGTCATGGTGTGTGCAATGGCAGCGCATGGGATCTGGATCAAAGAAAAAAGAAAGAAGAGGACTTGCAAGGAGCGGGGGGGGGGGGGGGAGGTTGAGTAGGGAGTTTGATGTGAGTACAGGCCGACTTAGATTGTGTTGAAATGTGCTGAAAAACTGAGCTAATCACAAGTACAATATATACAGTATTTATTTGTGAATTGTGAATAGAAGTGGTGGTAAAATGTTATCAATATACGGTAACACAACTTATTATATAACAGCTCTGTATATACTGGAATATGCCTGTTTTGTGATGTATTGATGATGTGAAAAATATTTTACAATTAGAAGAATATTTACAAATATACATTGTGGGCTCATTACTAAGGGCTCCGCGGCCGCACTTTCGTTGGGTTTCCCGAATTCTTCCATTTTGCCTGGCTTTCAAACAACAGAAATCAGGGGGCATGGCCGTCGACAACCCAATGGATTCGGAAAAACAGTGGAATTTAAAAACAAAAGTGTCGCAAGGTCAAGCACTTACATGACCAGGAAGAAGCAGGTGAATTCCAGGACCTCGGCGCAGCAGGGACACCCTGGTGGATATCGGGTGCACGACCTTAGTGAATCCCGGCAGAACCCGAATCCACTTCAGACAACGCGCCGCGGGATCGGGACTGGACCGGAAGTAATGAGCCCCATTGTGTCTTAATAATACATTGATAGGTTTTTCATTCCACAATAAAAAAAATAAGCCCAAATGTAAACCTGAATGTAATAATGAGCGAGCAACTACAGTTCTAGTCCTTGGAGACTGACATGTACACTAACCAGCTACAATGAGCATTTCCAAGGTCCTTTTGGCCTGGTGAGACTTGGCGGAGACACTGCTGTAAGAATGAATCATTATTTAGGGATTCAAAAGTTATATTTCCTGTTGAATGGTAGGGAACACAGGATCGACGATTAACATCCGTTTTGTGAAAGAGCAAATCCCGAGGACATAACAGTTTTACTAGTTGTTCAAGTTGTTATTTCTTGTCAGGTTGGAAACACAGCAGTTTCCCATCATCTATAAGATGGGTTAATGAATATTTATTTTGTGTGTTGGTGTAGAAGTTTTGTTTATTTGGTAATTCAAATTAATCTGTCGTAAAAAGTATACTTATACAAAAGGTACAAAAGGGGATAATAAGAGTAAATTGTTTTGTATTTATCAGTATCTTTTTGACCTACTGCCATTTTATAATTAATTATAGGTAACACATTTACTGCATTCAATTGACTTCCATATTTATGAAGTTACCCTCTTGAATAATCTCTTAGTTGCAGCATTGATCCAAATTCCCATCCATTTCTGGGTAAAAATGGCCACAACAGTAAATCAGCTTTATGCCACTTTCAACAAACGTATGTAAATGGCTGTATGTTACCGTACCGTTTTCATAATGGATAGCCAAATGGCCACATAAATGGCCGGATTGTCCACCATAACACAAGCAGAGACATTAAAAAATATAGAGCAGTTCTATTTTCTCCTTAGTCCATTTCTCAACACATAGAAGTCCATGGGAACATTTGAAATATGTGTTGCATAAGGTTGTGCATTCAGGAAGACCAACACCAGGGAGGTGGATTCTATCAGGGAGCCAATAGTCAGCATCCATCAGCCGCCATTATTGTGGAAGATATTTTATACAGATACGTGACACATGTGCACCTATGAATAAAAATGACATTATACAGATTCATACAGCACAGAAATATCGGACTAGGTAAATCATATTTTCATGTGAAGGGGCCTAATAGGGTATTTTATTCCAGTCCTGCGTTTAAGATAACCTATCCCTTTCATGGAGTCCAGGTACATTTGATAGCCAAAACATTGACTTGTGAGAGTCCACCTCACAGTGCTTGTATTGATCAACTAACTGAATGATTTGAGATTAGTGAACTTTTTATTGGTCACCAGGCACCACTCCATACTGTAGGTAGGTGGGTCCCATGACCAGTGAGCTGTAATAGAAGACACAAAAACAAGAAGGTGGTAATAAAATAATTCCAAAATGACCCTTAGAAAGGTCTATAACAATATTCTCCACAAATAACACCTTGAAGTTTTTAAAGTTCAAGGGGTTCTATTTAGGTAGTCCAGAAGTCCATGAGTCTGTTACTACAGCTCAACTCTACTTAAGTAGAATGAACTAAGCTTTTACATCTCACAAATCCCATGGATAGTGCATGACACTATTACTAGAGGAAAGCAACCATGGTTTTCCAATCCTGTGGTGTCAGGTTCCAGGGGCAGTGGACCTACTGGACCATCTCAGACAATGACGTAAGCCGACACCTGGGACCGGAATCTAAGTTGGTACCACATTAATTTTCACCAGAGCCCCGCCGCAAGATCGGTTGGGACTTTGCGTGGTGTGGGGTAAACACCCAGGGGTCGTTCTGCAGATGCGACTTTGTCTGTGGGTGGCAGCCAAGGGCGAGGTGACACAGACGGTTAAGCAGAATCGTAGTCAGGCAAGTGGTCAGACAAGTCAGCACAGGATCATTGTCAAAGGCAGAGCAGGGTCACAACGGAAATCAATAAATAGGCACTAGGCAAGGACACAAGCTTTTCCAATGGCAAAGTGCACGTAGATCCAAGGATGGCTGTGAGAGGCTGGCTTTAACTATCCTGGAATGCCGTGCACCAAATCAGCAGGCGCTGGCCCTTTAAATCTTCTGAAGAAGCGTGCGCGCACGTGCTTGTCCGCGACGGGAAGCAGAGTAACGGTGAGGACAGTTGGGGGACACTGCGGGCTGGGAGCACACAGAGAGCACGGGTGAGCCTGCGGGAGCACCCGTGACCTGCGCAACTCCCCCTTTTATTACTAATCATACCTAATTTGACAGGAATAAATGAAGGAAAATCAGTGTATGTATACAGCAGTCAGCGATTGTCTAGAGATACCTGTGAAACATTTGAGAAATATTCATCAAAAAAACAGATTAAAAGGATGATCAGGGTCAAAGGGAAACCCGAGCTCCGGGACAGGGACACAGAACAACAGGTTTAAAGAATTCCTGTTATGGGAATGCTCAAGAGCAGTTACTCAGCTCTGCTTTTACTTTCATGCATTATTAGCTTGTGAGAGTCATGGTGCCAATAGTCAGATCACAGGTAACGCCATATTTATTGTAATTTCAAACTCTGGGAGCAGAATAAGTGACTCTGGTCTCAAAGGACCTTAGGAGCAATAACGTATAAAAGAAGCAACAAAATACTATTTTATTAAAGTTTTTGAGAGTAGTAAATATTTGTGCAATGTTTTTTGATACACCTAATAAGTATTGAAATATATTTCTTCAGAGTGTATTTCCTACAGTACTCTTATTTTAGGGTGCTCATAGTTCACCCAAAATGTCACCTACTTGCATTGATGTACATCTGTACACATTGCATCAATGAGCCTGAAAGGTTATGTGCTGGGGTGGGATCAGATTTTTAACACAGGCTCCCTACAGTGGAAGCGAGAAGAACTTTGAGCAAAGAAAAAAGTGCTACAACTCTAATCAACAAATATCCTACATTTAAAAAGCTTTTTATTATAATTATATACAATGTAAATCCACACTTTTTGTAGCCAAAATTATTTACCCCTTTGCGACGATGGGACATTAGGTGAGGCACAGGTTGGAGGGCCTGTCCACATCATGATGTATACTACGTCCCGGCTTCGGCACCAGTGCTAACAGGGCGTTGCAGGTTAGGTGCTTTATGTCAGCTGACACCGTCTTCTAACACCCGTGATCAAAGACTCCTCTGTTTGCGGGGTGTAAACCCCTTACATGCCGTCTCATGCATGACGCAGCATGTAACGCGCTGCTTTTGCTCTAGATTGGACCCCCCAGAAGTGCTGTCTCATGTCAAACCCCAGGATTATCTACCAGTGCTCGGGGATATTGTGACTTTGCGGGGAGCCGGGTTCTCCTTCTTGTGCCAGACCCAGCTATAACACACATAGCATAGTGTTAATATATCGGTATGACACTGTATTAGGTGAAAAGACACAAGCCAACCTGTAAAAAAAAAAAATACACCTTTTTAAAAAATTAAAGTAGTATTTAAAAAATAATATTAATTAAATAAAGTGAAATCCCCAAACACCCACATTCCCATACACATTAATAAAGTACATCATCAAAATGCACATTTTAGAAATCTCCTTTATTAAAAATTTCAAAAAGTGATCCCAAAAAGTTATTGCGCCAAAATGGGTACCACTGACTGAAAGGACAACTCAACACATAAAAAAGAAGCCCACTAAACCAGCTCTTGCCAACCGAAGAAGATTTGTGGTACCGCGACTGGTATGGTGGGGCGGAACTAGGGGAGAGAAGGGGCGGATTGTTGGTTGCAACTCCAGAGCCCTCCATGTGGGCCACCCGAGGCCGATTGCCCCAGCATAGAAGTTTACGGACGACTAGACTTGTTTGGTACTCCTCCTGCAGGCACCCAGAAGCCGTACACAGGTGTAGTGCTTTAAAGGCAAAGACATCATTAAGTATACCTGTGGACACAGCAGGAGGGAAGAAGGTCTGGACAGTGGCTGGATGTTATCATGGAGCTCCTGCTCTAGGCTGCTAACATTCTTCCTCTTTGGGGAACTCACTGCGGTGGTGACTACTAATAAGTCTCTGAATTCTCCCTGTGCATCTACTGTTCTTGCGTGTGCCATAATGATCCAATACACTGAAAGCTACGACAAGGTGAATATTGTTACGTATGCCTAGTGACACTTGAGTGACTAATACAGTTGTTTTTTTTGTAATGTTGGCACTGCACTCTCTAAAGAGGTTCTGCCACATGATATAGGCTACTGAAAGGGAGCTAAAGGAATACAGGTCACTAGCACCAGTTGGATGAAGAACGGGTATGCAAAGGCGCTGGGGGACTTTCATGCCTGGTGGTAGGGTTGTCCTTTTAAAGTATGTCGGTTTGGAAAAGATGGAGATGCAAAAATAAATAAGTCGTCATCAATAAGCTTAAAGACCCACGTACAGCATAAGTCTTTGTGAAGGTTTGTTTAAGTAGAGTATGTATAGCCAGGGTTTTAAAAAGTGGAGCTATGTCCAAATCTTTCTCTGAATGGAGCATGTCCCTCAAGGACGCTCTGGGTAGGTGTGCCTCTCAGCAAAGGGGGTGGGTATTGGAATTATGTGCAGGGGGCGAAAAGTGGGGGTTATGTCATAACTGGTTTTGAAGCATTTGGTTATTTTATTCCACTGATTTTTGAATGTGTAGCATTTTGGAAAAACAGCATTAATTTAGCCAATAAAAATAAAAATTACAGAGTAAGATTTGTCAAAATTGCACGCAATTTGTTGAAACCCAGTAAAAGAGGGTTGGTAATTAGCTTAGTTGCAGGATAGTACCTAATAAAATTTCACTGAATAAAGTTATATTTATTAAACCACAAAAAACAAACTATGGTTCATCCTCCCATACTGTAGGAGTTTGTCAATCGGTGCCAAATATCATATACACTCACCTACTGTAGGAGTTTGTCAATCGGTGCCAAATATCATATACACTCACCGGCCACTTTATTAGGTACACCATGCTAGTAACGGGTTGGACCCCCTTGGCCACTTTATTAGGTACACCATGCTAGTAAGGGTTGGACCCCCTTTTGCCTTCAGAACTGCCTAATTCTTTGTGGCATAGATTCAACAAGGTGCTGGAAGCATTCCTCAGAGATTTTGGTCCATATTGACATGATGGACACACAGTTTGCCGCAGATTTGTCGGCTGCACATCCATGATGCGAATTCCCTTCCACCATCCCAAAGATGCTCTATTGGATTGAGATCTGGTGACTGTTGGAGGCCATTTGAGTACAGTGAACTCATTGTCATGTTCAAGAACCAGTTTGAGATGATTCCAGCTTTATGACATGGCGCATTATCCTGCTGAAAGTAGCCATCAGATGTTGGGTACATTGTGGTCATAAAGGGATGGACATGGTCAGCAACAATGTCAGGTAGGCTGTGGCGTTGCAACGATGCTCAATTGGTACCAAGGGGCCCAAAGAGCGCAAGAAAATATTCCCCACACCATGACACACACCACCAGCCTGAACCGTTGATACAAGGCAGGTGGATCCATGCTTTCATGTTCTGACCCTACATCCGATGTCGCAGCAGAAATCGAGACTCATCAGACCAGGCAACGTTTTTCCAATCTTCTACTGTCAATTTCGATGAGCTTGTGCAAATTGTAGCCTCAGTTTCCTGTCCTTAGCTGAAGAGGGTGGCACCCGGTGTGGGTCTTCTGCGCTGTAGCCCATCTGCCTAAAGTTCGACGTACGTGACTTCAGAGATGCTCTTCTGTCCTACCTTGGTTGTAACGGGTGGCGATTTGAGTCACTGTTGCCTTTCTATCAGCTCGAACCAGTCTGCCCATTCTCCTCTGACCTCTGGCATCAACAAGCATTTTCCGCCCACAGAACTGCCGCTCACTGGATGTTTTTTCTTTTTCGGACCATTCTCTGCAACCCTAGAGATGGGTGTGCGTGAAAATCCCGTAGATCAGCAGTTTCTGAAAACTCAGACCAGCCCTTCTGGACCAACAACCATGCCACGTTCAAGGCACCCAAACACCTTTTCTTCCCCATACTGATGCGTCGGTTTGAACTGCAGGAGATTGTTGCGCTTGCCTAAATGCACTGAGTTGCCGCCATGTGATTGGCTGATTAGAAATTAAGTGTTAACGAGCAGTTGGACAGGTGTACCTATAAAGTGGCCGGTGAGTGTATACTCGAGTATAGCTGAGGGTACCTTATTTTACCACAAAAATCTGGGAAACCTATTGACTGGAGTAATAGCCTGGGTGGGAAATGCATTGGTCACAGCCTCCAGGCAGTATATAGCTAGCAAGCCCACCTGCCATACCCCCAGATATAGCCATTCAGCCCATGCCCTCTAGTACATAGCTAGCCAGCCCTCTATCCACAATAATATAGGCAACCCCCCACCACTCAGTATAGTCCAGCCTAGACATGCTCACTAGTATATAGAGAGAACCCCTGCCCCCTATAATATAGCCAGCAGCCCATGCCCCATATATATGCCAGTAGACCATGCCCAATAGTATATAGCCAGAGCCCAGCAATAGTATATAGAGCCAGCACCATGCCGCCAAGTATATAGTCAGCCCCGGCCCAGAGTATGGCCAGCCTATAAGAAAATTAGCTTCTGTACTCCCTTTCTGACAAGCATAAAGGGGTTGAAGTCATGGTGTGTGCAATGGCAGCGCATGGGATCTGGATCAAAGAAAAAAGAAAGAAGAGGACTTGCAAGGAGCGGGGGGGGGGGGGGGAGGTGAGTAGGGAGTTTGAATTGAGTACAGGCCGACTTAGATTGTGTTGAAATGTGCTGAAAAACTGAGCTAATCACAAGTACAATATATACAGTATTTATTTGTGAATTGTGAATAGAAGTGGTGGTAAAATGTTATCAATTACGGTAACACAACTTATTATATAACAGCTCTGTTATACTGGAATATGCCTGTTTTGTGATGTATTGATGATGTGTAAAAATATTTACAATTAGAAGAATATTTACAATATACATTGTGGGCTCATACTAAGGGCTGCCGCGGCCGCACTTTCGTTGGGTTTCCCGAATTCTTCCATTTTGCCTGGCTTTCAAACAACAGAAATCAGGGGGCGATGGCCGTCGACAACCCAATGGATTCGGAAAAACAGTGGAATTTAAAAACAAAAGTGTCGCAAGGTCAAGCACTTACATGCACCAGGAAGAAGCAGGTGAATTCCAGGACCTCGGCGCAGCAGGGACACCCTGGTGGATATCGGGTGCACGACCTAGTGAATCCCGGCAGAACCCGAATCCACTTCAGACAACGCGCCGCGGGATCGGGACTGGACCGGAAGTAATGAGCCCCATTGTGTCTTAATAATACATTGATAGGTTTTTCATTCCACAATAAAAAAAATAAGCCCAAATGTAAACCTGAATGTAATAATGAGCGAGCAACTACAGTTCTAGTCCTTGGAGACTGACATGTACACTAACCAGCTACAATGAGCATTTCCAAGGTCCTTTTGGCCTGGTGAGACTTGGCGGAGACACTGCTGTAAGAATGAATCATTATTTAGGGATTCAAAAGTTATATTTCCTGTTGAATGGTAGTGGAACACAGGATCGACGGATTAACTATCCGTTTTGTGAAAGAGCAAATCCCGAGGACATAACAGTTTTACTAGTTGTTCAAGTTGTTATTTCTTGTCAGTTGGAAACACAGCAGTTTCCCATCATCTATAAGATGGGTTAATGAATATTAGTTTTGTGTGTGGTGTAGAAGTTTTGTTATTTGGTAATTCAAAATTAATCGTCGTAAAAATATAGGCTTATACAAAAGGTACAAAAGGGGATAATAAGAGTAAATTGTTTTGTATTTATCAGTATCTTTTTGACCTACTGCCATTTTATAATTAATTATAGGTAACACATTTACTGCATTCAATTGACTTCCATATTTATGAAGTTACCCTCTTGAATAATCTCTTAGTTGCAGCATTGATCCAAATTCCCATCCATTTCTGGGTAAAAATGGCCACAAAGTAAATCAGCTTTATGCCACTTTCAACAAACGTATGTAAATGGTGTATGTTACCGTACCGTTTTCATAATGGATAGCCAAATGGCCACATAAATGGCCGGATTGTCCACCTAACACAGCAGAGACATGTAAAAAATATAGAGCAGTTCTATTTTCTCCTTAGTCCATTTCTCAACACATAGAAGTCCATGGAACATTTAAATATGGTTGTGCATAGGTTGTGCATTCAGGAAGACCAACACCAGGGAGGTGGATTCTATCAGGGAGCCAATAGTCAGCATCCATCAGCCAGCCATTATTGTAGGAAGATATTTTATACAGATACGGTGACACATGTGCACCTATGAATAAAAATGACATTTATACAGATTCATACAGCACAGAAATATCGGACTAGGTAAATCATATTTTCATGTGTAAGGGGCCTAATAGGGTATTTTATTCCAGTCCTCGTTAAGATAACCTATCCCTTTCATGGAGTCCAGGTACATTTGATAGGCCAAAACATTAGACTTGTGAGAGTCCACCTCACAGTGCTTGTATTGATCAACTAACTGAGATGATTTGAGATTAGTGAACTTTTTATTGGTCACCAGGCACCACTCCATACTGTAGGTAGGTGGGTCCCATGACCAGTGAGCTGTAATAGAAGACACAAAAACAAGAAGGTGGTAATAAAATAATTCCAAAATGACCCTTAGAAAGGTCTATAACAATATTCTCCACAAATAACACCTTGAAGTTTTTAAAGTTCAAGGGGTTCTATTTAGGTAGTCCAGAAGTCCATGAGTCTGTTACTACAGCTCAACTCTACTTAAGTAGAATGAACTAAGCTTTTACATCTCACAAATCCCATGGATAGTGCATGACACTATTACTAGAGGAAAGCAACCATGGTTTTCCAATCCTGTGGTGTCAGGTTCCAGGGGCGTGGACCTACTGGACCATCTCAGACAATGACGTAAGCCGACACCTGGGACCGGAATCTAAGTTGGTACCCAATTTTTTCACCAGAGCCCCGCCGCAAGATCGGTTGGACTTGTGCTTGGTGTGGGTAAACACCCAGGGGTCGTCTGCAGATGCGACTTTGTCTGTGGTGGCAGCCAAGGGCGAGGTACACAGACGGTTAAGCAGAATCGTAGTCAGGCAAGTGGTCAGACAAGCGCACAGGATCATTGTCAAAGGCAGAGCAGGGTCACACACGGAAATCAATAAATAGGACTAGGCAAGGACACAAGCTTTTCCAATGGCAAAGTGCACGTAGATCCGAGAGGGAATGCTGTGAGAGGCTGGCTGTTTAACATTTCCTGGAATGGCCGGTGCGACCAAATCAGCAGGCGCTGGCCCTTTTAAATCTTCTGAAGAAGCGGCGGCGCACGTGCTTGTCCGCGACGGGAAGCATAGTAACGGTGGAGGACAGTTGGGGGAGTCACTGCGGGGCTGGGAGCACACAGAGACCACGGGTGAGCCCTGCGGGAGCACCCGTGACGCTGCGCAACCCCGCCTTTTTTTACTAATCATACCTAATTTGACAGGAATAAATGAAGGAAAATGGCAGTGTATGTATTACAGCAGTCAGCGATGTCTAGAGAACCTGTGAAAACATTTGAGAAATATTCATCAAAAAAACAGATTAAAAGGATGATCAGGTCAAAGGGAAACCCGAGCTCACGTGACGGGACAGAACAACAGGTTTAAAGAATTCCTGTTATGGGGAATGCTCTAAGAGGCAGTTACTCAGCTCTGGCTTTTACTTTCAATGCATTATTAGCTTGTGAGAGTCATGGTGGCCAAGTCAGATCACAGGTAACGCCATATTTATTGTAATTTCAAACTCTGGGAGCAGAATAAGTGACTCTGGTCTCAAAGGACCTTAGGAGCAATAACGTATAAAAGAAGCAACAAAATACTATTTTATTAAAGTTTTTGAGAGTAGTAAATATTTGTGCAATGTTTTTTGATACACCTAATAAGTATTGAAATATATTTCTTCAGAGTGTATTTCCTACAGTACTCTTATTTTAGGGTGCTCATAGTTCACCCAAAATGTCACCTACTTGCATTGATGTACATCTGTACACATTGCATCAATGAGCCTGAAAGGTTATGTGCTGGGGTGGGATCAGATTTTTAACACAGGCTCCCTACAGTGGAAGCGAGAAGAACTTTGAGCAAAGAAAAAAGTGCTACAACTCTAATCAACAAATATCCTACATTTAAAAAGCTTTTTATTATAATTATATACAATGTAAATCCACACTTTTTGTAGCCAAAATTATTTACCCCTTTGCGACGATGGGACATTAGGTGAGGCACAGGTTGGAGGGCCTGTCACACATCATGATGTATACTACGTCCCGGCTTCGGCACCAGTGCTAACAGGGCGTTGCAGGTTAGGTGCTTTATGTCAGCTGACACCGTCTTCTAACACCCGTGATCAAAGACTCCTCTGTTTGCGGGGTGTAAACCCCTTACATGCCGTCTCATGCATGACGCAGCATGTAACGCGCTGCTTTTGCTCTAGATTGGACCCCCCAGAAGTGCTGTCTCATGTGAAACCCCAGGATTATCTACCAGTGCTCGGGGATATTGTGACTTTGCGGGGAGCCGGGTTCTCCTTCTTGTGCCAGACCCAGCTATAACACACATAGCATAGTGTTAATATATCGGTATGACACTGTATTAGGTGAAAAGACACAAGCCAACCTGTAAAAAAAAAAAATACACCTTTTTAAAAAATTAAAGTAGTATTTAAAAAATAATATTAATTAAATAAAGTGAAATCCCCAAACACCCACATTCCCATACACATTAATAAAGTACATCATCAAAATGCACATTTTAGAAATCTCCTTTATTAAAAATTTCAAAAAGTGATCCCAAAAAGTTATTGCGCCAAAATGGGTACCACTGACTGAAAGGACAACTCAACACATAAAAAAAAAGCCCACTAAACTAGCTTGCCATACCGAAGAAGATTTTGTGTAGGCCTGACGTTGGGATGGTGGGGGCGAACTATGGGGAGGAAAGGAGGCGGGTTTGTTTGGTTGCACTCCAGAGCCCTCCATGTGGGCACCCAGGTCCGTTGCCCCCAGCATAGAAGTTTTACAAGACTAGATTGTTTGACTCCTCCTGCAGGCCAAAGGCCGTATCACAGTTGTCAGTGCTTTTAAAGAAGCAAAACATCATTGAAGTTACCTGGGACACAGCAGGAGTGGAGAGAAGGTCTGGGACAGTGGCTGGTTATCATGGAGCTCCTCTCTAGGCTCTACCATTCTTCTCTTTGGGGAACTCTGCAGGGTGGTGCAACTATAAGTTCTCTGAAGTTACTCCCTGTTGTCTACTGTTCTTGGTGTGCCATAATGATGGACCAATACACTGAAAGCTCTGACAAGGTGAAGTTATTGCTTAGTATGCCTAGTGACATTGAGCGACTAATAAGTTTCGGTTTTTTGTTGTAGTGGTTGGCACTCAGCTCCTAAAAGGCTTGCTGCACATATGATATAGGCTACTAAAGGGCGCTAAAGGATAAAGGTCACTAGCACCATGGATGGAAGAACGGGTATGCAAAGGAGCCTGGGGGGACTTTCATCCTGGTGGTAGGTTGTCCTTTAAAGTTATGTCGTTGGAAAAGATGGAGATGCTAAATAAATAAGATCGTCATCAATAGCTAAAAACCCACGTAAAGCATAAAGTACTTTGTGAAGGTTTGTTTAAGTAGAGTATGTATAGCCAGGGTTTTAAAAAGTGGAGCTATGTCCAAATCTTTCTCTGAATGGAGCATGTCCCTCAAGGACGCTCTGGGTAGGTGTGCCTCTCAGCAAAGGGGGTGGGTATTGGAATTATGTGCAGGGGGCGAAAAGTGGGGGTTATGTCATAACTGGTTTTGAAGCATTTGGTTATTTTATTCCACTGATTTTTGAATGTGTAGCATTTTGGAAAAACAGCATTAATTTAGCCAATAAAAATAAAAATTACAGAGTAAGATTTGTCAAAATTGCACGCAATTTGTTGAAACCCAGTAAAAGAGGGTTGGTTACTGTAGGAGTTTGTCAATCGGTGCCAAATATCATATACACTCACCGGCCACTTTATTAGGTACACCATGCTAGTAACGGGTTGGACCCCCTTTTGCCTTCAGAACTGCCTCAATTCTTTGTGGCATAGATTCAACAAGGTGCTGGAAGCATTCCTCAGAGATTTTGGTCCATATTGACATGATGGCATCACACAGTTGCCGCAGATTTGTCGGCTTGCACATCCATGATGCGAATCTCCCGTTTCACCGAATCCCAAAGATGCTCTATTGGATTGAGATCTGGTGACTGTGGAGGCCATTTGAGTACAGTGAACTCATTGTCATGTTCAAGAAACCAGTTTGAGATGATTCCAGCTTTATGACATGGCGCATTATCCTGCTGAAAGTAGCCATCAGATGTTGGGTACATTGTGGTCATAAAGGGATGGACATGGTCAGCAACAATACTCAGGTAGGCTGTGGCGTTGCAACGATGCTCAATTGGTACCAAGGTGCCCAAAGAGTGCCAAGAAAATATTCCCCACACCATGACACCACCACCACCAGCCTGAACCGTTGATACAAGGCAGGATGGATCCATGCTTTCATGTTGTTGACGCCAAATTCTGACCCTACCATCCGAATGTCGCAGCAGAAATCGAGACTCATCAGACCAGGCAACGTTTTTCCAATCTTCTACTGTCCAATTTCGATGAGCTTGTGCAAATTGTAGCCTCTGTTTCCTGTTCTTAGCTGAAAGGAGTGGCACCCGGTGAAGTCTACTGCTGCTGTAGCCCATCTGCCTCAAAGTTCGACGTGCTGTGCGTTCAGAGATGCTCTTCTGCCTACCTTGGTTGTAACGGGTG
>CM033646.1:52622818-52690688 GCA_019512145.1 Engystomops pustulosus | reverse complement strand
GAATGTCGCAGCAGAAATCGAGACTCATCAGACCAGGCAACGTTTTTCCAATCTTCTACTGTCCAATTTCGATGAGCTTGTGCAAATTGTAGCCTCAGTTTCCTGTCCTTAGCTGAAAGGAGTGGCACCCGGTGTGGTCTTCTGCCGCTGTAGCCCATCTGCCTCAAAGTTCGACGTACTGTGCATTCAGAGATGCTCTTCTGCCTACCTTGGTTGTAACGGGTGGCGATTTGAGTCACTGTTGCCTTTCTATCAGCTTGAACCAGTCTGCCCATTCTCCTCTGACCTCTGGCATCAACAAGGCATTTCCGCCCACAGAACTGCCGCTCACTGGATGTTTTTTCTTTTTCGGACCATTCTCTGTAGACCCTAGAGATGGTTGTGCGTGAAAATCCCCGTAGATCAGCAGTTTCTGAAAGACTCATACCAGCCCTTCTGGAGCCAACAACCATGCCACGTTCAAAGGCACCCAAATCACCTTTCTTCCCCATACTGATGCTCGGTTTGAACTGCAGGAGATTGTCTTGACCATGTCTACATGCCTAAATGCACTGAGTTGCCGCCATGTGATTGGCTGATTAGAAATTAAGTGTTAACGAGCAGTTGGACAGGTGTACCTAATAAAGTGGCCGGTGAGTGTATACTCGAGTATAAGCTGAGGTACCTTATTTTACCACAAAAATCTGGGAAACCTATTGACTGGAGTATAAGCCTAGGGTGGGAAATGCATTGGTCACAGCCTCCAGGCAGTATATAGCTAGCAAGCCCACCTGCCCATACCCCCAGCATATAGCCATTCAGCCCATGCCCTCTAGTACATAGCTAGCCAGCCCTCTATCCACAATTATATAGGCAACCCCCTCACTCCCAGTATATAGTCAGCCAGTACATGCTCACTAGTATATAGCGAACCCCTGCCCCCTAGTAAATAGCCAGCAGCCCATGCCCCATAATATATAGCCAGTAGCCCATGCCCAATAGTATATAGCCAGCAGCCCATGCCCAATAGTATATAGCCAGCAACCCATGCCGCCAAGTATATAGTCAGCCCCCGGCCCAGAGTATGGCCAGCCTATAAGAAAATTAGCTTCTGTACTCACCTTTCTGACAAGCATAAAGGGGTTGAAGTCATGGTGTGTGCAATGGCAGCGCATGGGTATCTGGATCAAAGAAAGAAAGAAAGAAGAGGACTTGCAAGGAGCGGGGGGGGGGGGGGGGGGGGGGGGGGGGGGGAGTATGGAGTTTGATTTGAGTACAGGCCGACTTAGATTGTGCTGAAATGTGCTGAAAAACTGAGCTAATACACAAGTACATATATACAGTATTTATTTGTGAATTTGAATAGAAGTGGTGGTAAAATGTTATCAATATACGGTAACACAACTTATTATATAACCAGCTCTGTTATATACTGGAATATGCTCCTGTTTTGTGATGTATTGATATGCATTGTAAAAATATTTACAATTAGAACAGAATATTTACACATATATACATTGGGGCTCACTTACTAAGGGCTCCGCGGCCGCACTTTCGTTGGGTTTCCCGAATTCTTCCATTTTGCACTGGCTTTCAAACAACAGAAATCAGGGGGCGTGGCCGTCAGACAACCCAATGGATTCGGAAAAACAGTGGAATTTAAAAAACGAAAAGTGTCGCAAGGTCAAGCACTTACATGCACCAGGAAGAAGCAGGTGAATTCCAGCGGACCTCGGCGCAGCAGGGACACCTGGTGGATATCGGGTGCACGACCTTAGTGAATCCCGGCAGAACCCGAATCCACTTCAGACAACGCGCCGCGGGATCGGGACTGGACCGGGTAAGTAAATGAGCCCCATTGTCTTAATAACATTGCATAGGTTTTTTCATTCCACAATAAAAAAAATGAAGCCCAAATGTAAACCTGTGTAATGTAATAATGAGCGAGCAACTACAGCTTCTAGGCTCCTTGGAGACTGACATGTACACTAACCAGCTACAATGAGCATTTTCCAAGGTCCTTTTGGCCTGGTGACTTGGCGGAGACTGCTGTAAGAATGAATCATTATTTTAGGGATTGCAAAGTTTATATTTCCTGTTGAATGGTAGTGAACACAGGATCGACAAGATTAACTATCCGTTTTGTGGAAGAGCAAAGTCCCAGAGGACATAACAGTTTTACTAGTTGTTCAAGTTGTTATTTCTTGTCAGGTTGGGGAAACAGCAGTTTCCCATCATCTATAAGATGGGTTAATGAAATATTTATTTGTGCTGTGTGAGTAAAGTTTTGTATTTGGTAATTCAAAATTAATCTGTCTAAATACAGTATAGCTTATACAAAAGGTACAAAAGGGGATAATAAGAGTAAAATTGTTTTGTATTTATCAGTATCTTTTTGACCTACTGCCATTTTATAATTAATTATAGGTAACACATTTAACTTGCATCAATTGACTTCCATATTTATGAAGTTACCCTCTTGAATAATCTCTTAGTTGCAGCATTGATCCAAATTCCCATCCATTTCTGGGTAAAAAAATGGCCACTACAGTAACTCAGCTTTATGCCACTTTCACACAAACGTATGTAAACGGCTGTATGTTACCGTACCGTTTTCATAAGGATAGCAAATGGCCACATTAAAATGGCCGTATTGTCCACCATACCATGAGCAAGACATAAAAAATATAGAGTATGTTCTATTTTCTCCCGTAGTCCATTTCTTCAACACATAGAAGTCCATGGGAACATTCAAAATATGTGTTGCATATGGTTGTGCAATATCCAGGGAGACCAACACCAGTGGGAGGTGCATTCTATCAGGGAGCCAATAGTCAGCCATCCATCAGCCAGCCATTATTTGTCAGCTTAAGATATTTTATACAGATACGGTGACACATGTGCACCTATGAATAAAAAATGTCACATTTATACAGATTCATACAGCACAGAAATACAGGACTAGGTAAATCATATTTTCATGTGAAAGGGGCCTTAATAGGGTATTTTATTCCAGTCCTCGTTTAAAGATAACCTATCCCTTTCATGGAGTCCAGGTACATTTGATAGGCCAAAACATTAGACTTGTGAGAGTCCACCTCACAGTGCTTGTATTGATCAACTAACTGAATGATTTGAGATTAGTGAACTTTTTATTGGTCACCAGGCACCACTCCATACTGTAGGTAGAGGTCCCATGACCAGTGAGCTGTAATAGAAGACACAAAAACAAGAAGGTGGTAATAAAATAAATTCCAAAATGACCCTTAGAAAGGTCATTAACAATATTCTCCCCATAATACACCTTTGAAGTTTTTAGAGTTCAAGGTTTTCTATTTAGGTAGTCCAGAAGTCCATGAGTCTGTTACTACAGCTCAACTCTACTTAAGTAAATGGAACTAAGCTTTTACATCTCGCAAATCCCATGGATAGGCATGACACTATTACTAGAGGAAAGCAACCATGGTTTTCCAATCCTGGGTGTCAGGTTCCAGGGGTAGTGGACCTACTGGACCATCTCAGACAATGACGTAAGCCGACACCTGGGACCGGAATCTAAGTGGTACCCAATTTTCACCAGAGCCCACCGCAAAGCCGGTTGGACTTGCTGTGGTGTGGTAACACCAGGTCGTTCCGCAGATGCGACTTTGTCTGTGGTGGCAGCCAAGGCGAGGTGCACAGACGTTAAGCAGAATCGTAGTCAGGCAAGTGGTCAAGACAAGCAGCACAGGATCATTGTCAAAGGCAGAGCAGGGTCACAACAGGAAATCAATAAATAGGCACTAGGCTAGGACACAAGCTTTTTCAATGGCAAAGTGCACGTAGATCCAGAAGGGAATGCTGGGAGAGGCTGGCTTTTAACCATATCCTGGAATGGCCGGCACCAATCAGCAGTGCGCTGGCCCTTTAAATCTTCCGAAGAAGCGCGCGCACGGCCGCCGGACGGGAAGCAGTAACGAGGACAGGTGAGTGGACACTGCGGGGCTTTGGGACACACAGAGGACCACGGGTGAGCCTGCGGGAGCACCCGTGACACTGCGCAACCCCTTTTATTACTAAATCATACCTAATTTGACAGGAAATAAATGAAGGAAAAGTCAGTGTATGTAGTACAGCAGTCAGCGATGTTCTAGAGAACCTGTGAAACATTTGAGAAATTACATCAAAAAAACAGATTAAAGGATGATCAGGTCAAAGGGAAACCCAGCTCACGGAGACAGAACAAACAAGTTTAAAGAATTCCTTTATGGGGAATGCTCAAGAGGCAGTAGCTCAGCTCTGCTTTTAACTTTCAATGCAATTATTAGCTTGTTGAGATCATGGGCCAAGTCAGATCACAGGTACTGCCATTTTATTGTAATTTCAACTCCTGGAGCAGAATAAGTGACTCTGGTCTCAAAGGACCTTAGGAGCAATAACGTATAAAAGAAGTAACAAAATACTATTTTTATAAAGTTTTTGAAGTAGTATATTTGTGCAATGTTTTTTAGATACACCATAATAACTATTGAAATATATTTCTTCAGGATTGATTTCTACAGTACTCTTATTTTAGGTGCTCATATTTCACCCAAAATGTCACCTACTTGCATTGATGTACATCTGTACACATTGCATCAATGAGCCTGAAAGGTTATGTGCTGGGGTGGGATTCAGATTTTTAACAACAGGCTCCCTACAGTGGAAGCGAGAAGAACTTTGAGCAAAGAAAAAATGCTACCAACTCTAATCAACAAATCCTACATTTAAAAAGCTTTTTATATTAATATACAATGTAAATCCACCTTTTCGTAGCCAAAATTATTTTACCCCTTTGCGACATTGGACATAGTGCGTCACAGGTTGCAGGGACTTGCCACATCATGATGTACTACTACGTCCCGCTTCTGGCACCAGCTGCTTAACAGAGCCGGTGCCAGAGGCTTACGGTGTCAGCTATATATTACAGCTGACACCCGTCTCTAACACCCGTGATCAAAGACTCCTCTGTTTGCGGGTGTAAACCCCTTACATGCCGTCATCATGCATGACGCAGCATGTAACGCGCTTTTGCTCTAGATTGGACCCCCCAGTAAGTGCTTCTCCTATGACAACCCCAGGATCTACCAGTGCTCGGGGATTTGTGACGTTGTCTGGGAGCCGGGTTCTTCCTTCTGCCAGGACCCAGCTATAACACACATAGCATAGTGTAATATATAGGTATGACACTGTATTAGGTGAAAAACACGCCAACCTGTAAAAAAAAAAAATACACTTTTTAAAACACTTAAAGTATATTTAATAAAAAATAATTAATTAAATAAAGTGAAAATCCCCTAAACACCCACATTCCCTATACACATTTAATAAAGTACATCATCAAAATGCACATTTTTCAGAATAATCCCTTTAAAAAAATGTTCCAAAAAGTGATCCAAAAAAGTTATGTGCGCCAAAATGGTACCACTGAAAAGGACAACTCAACACATAAAAAATAACCACTAAACCAGCTGTGTCAACCAAAAGATATAGCGCAGTGGTGGCGAACCTATGGCAAGGGTGCCAGAGGTGGCACTCAGAGCCCTCTATGTGGGCACCCAGGCCATTGCCCCAGCATAGAGTTTACAAGACTAGATTTTTGGACTCCTCCTGCAGGCCAAAGCCACACAGGTTAGTGCTTTTAAAGCAAAACATCATTAGCTACCTGGGACGACAGCAGGAGGGAGAAGGTCTGGACAGGGCTGGATTATCATTGGAGCTCCTGCTCTAGGCCCTACAATTCTTCCTCTTTGGGGAACCCTGCAGGGTGACTACAATAATAATCTGAATTTCTCCCTGTTCTTTCTACTGTATTGATGTCCTAATGATGCCAATACAACTGAAAGCTCTGACAAGGTGAAGTTATTGCTTAAGTATCCATAGTGACACTTAGCGATAAATAAGTAGTTTTTTTGTTGTAGTTTTGGCACTCACTCTCTAAAAGGTGTGCCATCACTGATATAGGGCTTATAAAGGGCATTAAAGGATAAAGGTCAACTAGCACCAGGATGAAGAACTGTATGCAAAGGAGCCTGGGGGACTTTCATCCTGGTGGTAGGTGTCCTTTAAAGTTATGTCTCGGAAAAGATGGAGATGCAAAAATAAATAAGATCTCATCAATAAGCTAAAAACCCACTAACATAAAGTCTTTGTGAAGTTTAAAGTGATAGTATAGCCATTTAAAAGTGACAATGCAAATCTTCTCTGAATGGCGCAGCTTCCCTTCAATGACCTGGTATGTGCCCACAAATGGGGTATTGGAATATTCAGGCGAAATTGGGTATCAAACTTTGTGAAGCATTTTGGTATTTTATCCACTGAATGTGAATGTGTACATTTTTTGAAAAACACATTAATTTAGGCAAAAAAATAAAAAATTACAATTTCAAAATTGCACACAACTTTGTTTAAACCCCTGTAAAAGAATTAATGGACTATCAAACTTTATAAAAATTGTTTTACATACATTGAGGGGTGTAGTTTCTATACTGGGATAATTTATTGGGTTTTACCATTACTTAGGCCTCTCAAAGTGACTTAAAATCTGAGCAGTTCCCTCAAAAGCATGATTTTGCGTTTATGAAGATGGGATCAATCGCACCTAAAATTCAAAGCCCAATTACATGCTACAAAAATGAGAGGGTGCATGAAAAACCATATTAACATAAAGCAGAAATTCAATAAATGTTAGTTATTATGTTTTTATACTGTTATGACTCACATAATTTTCACCAAATATCTTTTATATTCATAAGTATACACAAAACATACCACCAACATTTTTCAACTATCATGAGGTATGAAGTGTCACGTGAAACAATTTCAAAATAACTTGGATATGTTCCAGAGTTATAGCCACTTATATAACCACTTATAGTGACACATGTCAGATTTCAAAAAATGGGCCGTGTCAGGAAGGAAGATCATACCATAAATACACCAGAACTCGAATCAGAAAATACTGCACCAAAACCCAGTTAAGTAAATAAATGCAGGACCAGAACCCAGTTTAGTAAGTAGGTGCAGCTCAGAAACTCAGCTAAAAATGGGCATCACAGTGGGAGTGAGTGGCACTACAGCCTTGCAGTGCTGGGGTCCAAGGTTCAAGTCCCACCCTGGTCAACATCTGCAAATTTTTTGTATGTTCTCTCCATGTTTGCGTAGGCTTCCTCCAGGTACTCTGGTTTCCTCTCACACTCCAAAACCTACTGGTAGGTTGATTAGATTGTAAGCCCCATGGGAACAGGGACCCATTTGGCAAAGTCTGTGCAGCGCTGCATAATCTGTGTGCGCTATATAAATACAGAATTATTATTAAGTACAGGCAGTTCTTAAGTTGAATTGGTATGAAAGTCGAAACTGTATATTTTATAATTGTAGATCCAGACAAAAAATGCTTTTGCCCCAGTGACAATTGGAGTTGAAACGTTTTTTTGCTGTAATGGTACCAAGGATTATCAATAAAGCTTCATTACAGACACCTTACAGCTGATTATTGCAGTCTGGGATTACAATAAAGCATTCAAAAAGCTTCACCAGAGGTCAGAGGGGTCTGTCTGTAACTAGGGGTCATCTGTAAGTTGGGTGTCCTTAAGTAGGGGACCACGTGTACGTAAAAATAGAATGAATCTCAAGGTACAAAATATTGAGTATTGTGAGCTCAACTTCTGATTGCAGGAGACATATTCTTCATCTTCCTCTTCTACCTGGTCACCATTTCAGCTTCTTCCAGCCACGACTCCTTTCTGCAGATTTAGCAACACAAACATCACATCAGTCACATCAGCAGCCCCCACCAGCCACTGTGCTTGTCCAAAGTAGCAATAGACTATTGACTGCCTCACAGTAACCAATGGTGACAGTGCCTTACCTCAGTAGCCAGTAGTCCCAGTGCTTGCCCCTAGTGGCCAGTGTTTGCCCCCCAGTAGTCAGTAGTACCAGTGCCTTCCCCTAATAGTCATAATGCCTGCCCCAGTAGCTAGTAAACACAGAGCCTTTCCCCAGTAGTCAGTAAACATAGAGCCTTCCCCAGTAGCCACACAAGTCACAGTTATTCCCCCAGTAGTCACAATAATGGCCCCCAATAGTTGTTTTACAGTAGCCACATTGATGCTTTCAGTAGCCAGAAGTCACAGTGCCTTTTCCTAGATAGCCAGTAGTCACAGTGCCTGCTCCAAGCAGCCCCAGTGCCTGCCCCCAGTAGCGAGAGGTCACAGTGATGCCCCCAGTACCCAGTTTTCACAGTGATGCCTCATAGTAGGCAAAAAAAACATTGCTTTCCTTGTTCCTCTCTGCACCTCCTATCTGCACCTCTATCCTGGAGCTGTGTCGCAGGTGATGACCTCACCTGTCGCATCTGGCATCATACAGGCTGTGAGGCTGGCGACCTTTGTGATGTATGGAGAGTAGTGGAGCCCGGGAATCCATTGCAGCAAGCCAGGAGAGAGAGCTGTCTCGCTGCCCGGCTTCTCCCCGACCTGGCTAGCCAGCTGCCATTTTAATAACCGTGTTGAAGACACTGTTCAGTCATTATGTGAGTTTGTAGTCAAGATGAAGATATATTACTTAGTAACTGTATATTGGATATTGGTAACCTTTGTGGCAGCATTGTGTGGTCATGTGGTGGTATTAGTTTAGCATAAGATGGTATAATGTCATTGCTAAGGGGTGGTAGTGTTTGGTAATGATCTGGAGGTATTATTCAGTATATTTGTGGGGCTGTTTTGTGGGCTTGACATGATGATAATACATGGTAACTATTTGATTATATGACTTAGTGAAGGGGTAGGGAACCTATGGCTCGGGAGATGTTGGCTGCATCTGGCTCTCAAACAGATCTTTAATAAATAGTGATGGCTGCTGTGTGTCTCTTAGACTGATCACTGGACACAGGCAGCAATGTACCGCTGCCTACGTCCTTTGTATGATGCAGGCGCCATAGCCACCATCGTCTAAGCCTGGGTCAAAGAAGAGCATGCGAGCGATGAGGAGCTGGCTGCAGGAAGCGCTGATAAGTGAATATTTTTTTTTTTTTTTTTTTTGCTGTGACTACCTATCTACTGGGAGTATGTGCTGTGGCTACCCATATACTGGGGGTATGTGCTGGGGCTACCTATTGTGAGAAGGTACAAGGGTCCATTATTGATGGCAGATATGTGTCACCGAGGTGCCTGGCCTCAGTGAAGTGAGCCGGTTAATGTTTGGTCAGGAACCTTAGGTTTCTGACAATTGTTAATGTAGCAAAGCTGCTTAATGCAGTTGATTTGGGACGGCTTTCATTGGAGTAGTTAAGAGCAGGGTGGGTGACTACTCCCACATATCCAGGCCAGGTTTTGGCTGAGAGATAAAGCCAAGAAACTCAGGTGAGCTGGGGGATGTGTTTGCAGTCTGGAAGCCTCTGCTATACTGCATGCAGAGCTGGAAGGGTTACACAGCCAAGGATCCGCAATAGTGACATTGTCGGTTCATGCTGCTGGATGGATACACCACCTACAAAGGACTGTCAGTCAAGCCTGTTTATATGGAATGCATTTTCTGTTATATGCTGAAGCAAGCTATTCTGTTTTGTTAAACTGTTTTGGAAAGAAATAAAACAGCTACCTGGACTGTTACTGAAGTTGCCATTTGAGTTGATCCCCTACACTATATACTGGAAGGCATGTGATGTGACTACCTATTTCCTGGGAAGCATGTGCTGTGGCTACCTATATACTGGGGGGCATGTTCTGTGGCTACCTATTTACTTGGGGGCATGTGCTGTGGCTTCCTATTTACAGGGAGTATGTGCTGTAGCTACTGGGAGGCATGTGCAGAAACTACCTATCTACTGGGAGGCATGTGGTGGGTGTCAGGATTTGGAGTAGTGAACCGTCTGGACCACTGCGGACAATGATGTAAGCAGACACCTGGGGCCGGAATTTAAGTGGCACCCGGTCTTCACCAGAGCCCGCCACAAAGCAGGATGGTCTTGCTGCAGTGTGCTACAACTAGGTCATTCCACACGCGCAACTTGTCCACGGTGCTTCCAAGGTCGAGGTACAGGATCACTAGGCAGTGAGATCTGGGCTGGCAGTGAAGGAGTAGAATTAGGAACAGGTCCGGGGTCACAATGGGAGGTAAACACTTGGGAAGGAAACACTGTGGAAAGCTTCCTTAAAGGCATGAAGCACTAAGATCCAACAGGGAATGCTGGGAGCCGCCAGTCTTTATAGGAACCCAGGAAGTGGGCAGCACCAATCAGCGGCGCACTGGTCTTTTAAATCCGCGAGTGCCGACGCGCGCTGGCCAGCTGGAACGGGAGATGGAAAGTGTTGAGTTGAGTGAGCTCGGAAAGGGGACACTGGGACTACCTATCTACTGGGGGCATGTGCATATGGTACGGCTCTTACGGAATAACATTTTAAAATATGTGGCGTTCATGGCTCTCTCAGCCAAAAAGGTTTCTGACCCCTGACTTAGTGTATAGTAGCAGACTGCTTTAGGATATGACATCCATTCTCCCTAAATAACAAGAGCTACCTCTATTATTCAATCTGCTTTACTGTCCAACCTGCTATTTTCCACTTAGGTATTCAATAAGTTTAATAATAAAAACATTCAAAGCATAATACAGTGAAAACCGGCGGTAATTACTCACTGGTAATTGTGTTTCCTTGAACCACAACAGCACCTAACCAGAGAGAGGGATCCTCCCCCAGGGACAGGACACCAGATCTTTCTAAACATGGCTCATCCTTCCTCCTTCAGTGGATTACAGAGACAATATGGGACTCAATGCTTGGTTATTTACGACCATCGGACACATCCATACGTTTATATGTGAACCTCACACCAAGGTTATGTTAAGCACCCTGTGCCACATGCGCCCACCGAAGACAAAGATGTGAGGGGAGAAACAATAAAAAAAATAAAGGGTGGGAATACCCTGGGTGGGAAATACAATTACCGGTGAGTAATTACCGGTTTCCCCCTCTCACCATGACAGCACCCAACCCAAGAGAATAGCATAGAAAAAACTAGGGAGTGATCACTGAAGATAACACTCTTCACCCAAATGTCAACTCATGTGCACCCGTCACATCCAGTCTATAGTGCTTATAAAAAGGTGTGTGGAGAAGACCAGGTGGCAGCCTGGCAGATCAGGCCTACTGACACCTCTCTAAATTCTGCCCAGGAGGAGGAAACTGCTCTGGTAGAGTGTCATAGGCTGAACTAATGGCTAGCTTGATCCATCTAGCAATAGCACTAGCTGAGGCCTTTTTCCCTTTATTCTTTTCCCGCAAAAAGAACAAACAGGCAGATTTTTCTCCATTCTCAGCCCTTGCTAAATACATCTTGATAGGTCTCCTGACATCTAATTTGCTAAATTCCTTCTACTTATCTTAGAAGATTGCAACAAAAAGAAGGAAGCCTAATTTCCTGCTACCTGTGAAATCTTGAAGCCATCTTGGGTAAAAAGGCTGAGTCTGTGCCGTAAGAATAACCCTATCCTCAAAAAACTTTGTGAAAGGTGCTCTACAGGCTAGTGCTGAGATTTCTCCTACCCTATGGGCCGAAGTATTGCCACTAAGAAACTACCTTCAATGTTACCATTTTGGGGGGGCAAGATTCTAATGGTTCGAATGGTTCCTTAAGCAAATAATTCAGGACCAAAGTGAGGTCCCAAGGAGGAACTGTAGAATGCTTAAAAGGAGTCATCCAAGATGCAGCTCTGTCTATCCAAGGATCAGAAGCTAAGGTAGAGTCTAACAGGGTGCTAAGGGCTGACACCTGGACTTTAAGGGTAGCTGGCTTCAACCCTTTATATAACCACACCTGTAAAAAGTCTAGAATTATGGCTATGTTTGGACGGTCTAGATTTATCTGTTCCGGACTACATAAATCTGAAAAGACCCTCCAAATCTTAAATTAAATTCTAGGGGTATCTACTTTTCTGCTTCCCTTTACAGTTGTAATTACCTTATCAGATAGGCCTTTTTTCCTCTGGATACACCTTTCAAATTCCAAGCCATCAGATGAAGATTTGCTATCTGGGGGTGGAATACTGGACCCTGGGAGTCAATATCCTGCCTCTCTGACACTGAGAGCTCCCTCAGTACTGAGAACCATGCCCGCCTGGTAGTGGCATAACTAGGAGAAGCAGGGCCCCATAGCAGATTTTTGCATGGGGCCCCCCTTAAAAATATTCATACATACACTCACTTTTATACAATCACTAACATTTACACACTTAAACACACAACATAACATTCTACACTCACTTTTATATACTCGTCCACACATTCATATGTATACACTCATATGCACAAATGTATGTGCTCATATATAAATTTATACACTAATACATACAGTATATTAAAATTATTATTATTATTATACATACAGTATATATGCATCAAAGTTGCATGCATACTGTTTATATACATACAGATAGCATACATACATCATATTCTTTTACATACGGTATACACCCAATGTGTATACACAAACATGCAGTATAAAGACACCATATACACACATACTGAATCTATATACAGTATATACACACAAAATGCATATACATACAGTATATACAGCATATAAACATAGTACATGCAGTATATGCAGCATATATACACAAACAGCATATATACACACACACAGCATGCACACACACACAGCATGCACACACACACAGCACACACACACAACATATACACACACAGCATATATACACACATATAGCATACATTCATTAACAATACATACATATTTAGGGACTTACATTTGTTGCAGACCAGCTGATGTGTAGTGGGGTGGGTCGGTTAGGAGGCATCCTGCAAGCCAAGGAAATGTGCCGGCCAGGCGGCCGCAACATGGCGGCCGACGAAGTAGTGTGGAGGACGGGCGGGCGCGGGACCAGGGTGCCGGATGGGTGGCTGCGGGAGCAGCGTTGAGGGAGGTCAGCCATGGGAGCAGCATTAAGGGCCGGCGGGCAGCTCCCGGACCAGTGTGCCGGCCAGGCGGCTGCGGGACCAGGGTACCGGCCAAGCGGCTGGGAGAGCATCATGCCGACCGGGCACCCGCAGAGCAGTGTGGAGGGCGGGTGGGCAGCTGTGGGAGCCGTGTGCCGGCCGGGCGCCCGTGGGACCGGGCGGCCACAAAAGTATCATGCCAGCCAGGCAGCCACGGGAGCAATGTGGAGAGTGGGTGGCCAGCTGCAGGGAGCAGTGTGGGGTGCGGGTTGGCAGCTGTGGGAGGAGTGTGGCCGCCGCGGGACAAGCGTACCAGCCAGGCGGCCGCGAGAGCTTCGTGCCAGGCAGCCGCAGGAACAGCGTTGAGAACGGTCGGGTCTTACTGGCTGGGCGGCCATGGGAGCAGCGTAGCGGGTGGCCGCAGGAGGGGCCGGGGCCAGACGGGTCAGAAACCATGGGGCGGGACAAAGAGGGGGGCGGGACTGGGATTGATCGTTTTCCTTAATGCGCCGTATAGCATGGCCCGGGAGGTGGTCGGACCGGGTACAGAAATGCAGCGCAGTCTGCAGACATTGTGATTGTGCCACTGCCCGGGCCCCTGAAGCTCACGGGCCCCGTATCAACCGCTACGGCTGCTACGGCGGTAGTTACGCCACTGCCTCCTGGGCCAGAAGGGTGCTATCAGAATAACCCTGGCCTGATCTTCTCTTATCTTCTTCAGAACTTTCGGAAGGATAGACAGGGGTGGAAAGGCATAAGAGAGGTCGAAATTCCATGGCATCCAGGGTCACTGGATGATCCTTCAGGTTCAGGGAGCAGAAACGATCGACCCGCTTGTTCTTCCTGGTGGCAAACAGGTCTATCTCTGGCCACCCCCAAAGTCTAGATATCAGGCGGAAGACATCCTGGAGGGCCCACTCCTCTTGCCTCAGGCGATGTCGGCTCAGAAAATCTGCTTCTAGATTTTCTTTTCCCTTTATGTGTACTGCCGAGAGTGATCTTAAGTTGATTTCTGCTAACCTGAAGATTTTATTTGCCACATCTATCAGATGTGGTTCCTCCCTGGCGATTTATGAAAGCTACTGCTGTCACATTGTCTGACATAACCTTCAAGTCCATCCCCTGAATCTCTGGTAAGGACTGTTTGATCGCCTCCAGGATAGCTCTCAACTCTCTGTAGTTTGAGGACATTCCTTGATACTCGTTCCTGCAGGTTCTCTGGAACAGGAGGTCTCTCACCTGGGCTCCCCATCCCCTGGTACTTGCCTCTGTTACCATGGATAGTGGTCTCTCCTCTTTTCATGATCTTCCCCCCCTGGAAGGTTTCCTCTTTAGTCCACCATTCCAAGGAATTCAATATCTCCTGTGAAAGAGGAATCTTTTGATCTATGGTGGCCTGATCTCCATCCCAGGCACTTAGCATGTATAGCTGTAGAGGTCTTGCATGGAACATTGCCCAAGGCACCGTTAGTATGGCTGCTGTGAGGTGACACAAAACCTTCATTATTTCTCTTACTGAAGGAGAACTCTTCCTGCATAGGTCCTTTACTGAAGCTGTTAACTTCTGAATTCTTTTGGGGGGAAGAAAGGATCTTTGTTTCCTGGAATCAAGCTGAATCCCTAGGAATACCTTTACTCTGGAAGGCGTAAGGGAGGATTTCTTCCAATTCACCAACCATACCAGACGATGTAAGATCTCCAGAACCACCTTTATCTGATCTGTTAGATCCTCTGCTGATCTTCCTACTAGTAAAAAGTAATCGAGATATGGTATGAAAATCCCCTGATGTTTCCATATGTACGTTGCCACTTCCGATATTAGCTCTGTGAATACCCTTGGAGTTATGGCTACTCCAAAGGGCAGGGCTGTGAACTGAGGATGCCATCCAGTACCACCGCCACTCTCCGGATGAATGGGGATGTGGTAATATGCATCCACCAGATCTATAGAGGCCATGTAGCAGTTGTGGAAAAGTAAATTTGTTGTCGACTTTATAGACTCCATCTTGAATTTGTCTACCTGTAGATATTGATTCAGAGGCTTTAGGTTTATTGTAGTTCAAAGGGAACCTTCTGGCTTCTTTAAGAAGAATAAGGTTGAGTAAAACCCTTCCCCTTGTTCCTGAAGTGGAGCCCTTCTGAGCACCTTCTTCTGAAGTAAGGACTTTACTTCTGACACTAAAGACTGTTGAGTCTCCAGACCTGCCACTGATGTTATTTTAAAGCGTTTTGGGGGAAAGGACACAAAAGGTAATTTTATGCCGTGCTGGATAATTCCCAGGATCCAGCGACTCCCTGAGATCTTCTATTCCTCCCTGAACAGGGAGAGTCTTCCCCACACAGGTCCTCTGGCATCATTGTTGATTAGGATGTTTGCTGGAGTCTGAAGGGCGCAAGAACATGAAGCCCTTGGATCTTCTGGAGGATCTCCATCCTTCCTTCTTGTCCCCAGATCTCTGTGGTGACTTGAATCTCCTTGGGGGATGAAAAAACTTCCCCGGTGGTTTTGTATTAGGGAATCCTTTTTCCTATCCGCTGCTTTCTCTAGGATATTATCTAATGTGGATCCAAAAAGGAATTCTCCCTCACAAGGAATATTACATAGATGACTTTAAGATTACAAGTCTCCTGACCAATTCTTGAGCCACATGGCTCTTCTGGCTGAATTAGATAATGCGGCTGACCTTACTGATAATCTAAGTGCATCCACCAATGCATCCGCTAGGAAGGCTGAGGCTTTGTGCCATAGTGACCTTCATAACCAGCTGTGATCTTGGAACCCTCGACTTGATCTTTTCTTCAGGCTGGGTAAGCCACATAAAAAGCTATCTAGACACACAAGTAGCCGCAATGTTTGGCTTAAATGTTCCCGCTGACGCTTCCCAGGAACGTCTCAGAAAACTGTCAGCTTTCTTATCCATAGGGTCCTTTAAAACCCCGGAATCCTCCACTGGAAGAGCCACTTTCCTGGAGACCTTGGAAATAGCCACATCCACTTTGGGTGCTTTGTTCCATGCCTCTGCATCCTTTTCTGCAAATGGGTATTTTCTCTTCTTGGCTCTAGGGAAAAACACTTTCTTTTCCGATTTCTTCCATTCAGCTTTGATATGTTGCTATGAATGGTGAAAACTCTCTTCTTATGTTCCCCTAATCCCTGGAACATAATGTCCGTTACTGAGCGCTCCTCCTTCTTGTCCTCTACCTCCATTGTAGCCCTGACCAGCTTTATCAAATGCTCTGTATCTTCTGATGGAAACAAGGGTTTACCTGATTTATCTTCTTCCTCAGAGTCTGATGACAGATCTTCTGGGCTAGAGCCTGAGTCGTCTGACACCCTAGAGGTGCCGGGGGAACTCTGAGATCTAAGGGATTTTTTCATCCCCTGCACAGAACTACGCACCTGTTGGATAAAGGCATGCATAGATTCAAACAAAGCCGACTGCTCCTGATCTACCATACGTTGTATACATTGATCACAATTTGGTTTCAGAGTCTGGCAGGTCATCTCCACAAATCCTACAAACACGATTTTTAGACTTAGTGGTAGTTTTCCCCCTACGCGTCTCTTCCCTCTAATAAAAAATCACATAAGAGACTATCAGAGCCAGTTTAAAGGCTTAGTAAGGCCCCACTTACCATCCAGTGGACTATCCCACTAAACCATATTTACTGTAGCGGTGTCCACCGAATCTCTACCACCCTCGTTGGTGGAGAGTAAGATGACCTGCAGGGTCCTCTGACCAAGGTACAGCAACAGACTAGCTGAATACAGATCCTGTAGCCGGCTGCAGGTGTGGAATATACACAAGACTCCTGTATGGGACCTGAAATTGGAATCTCCCACCTGGTGACGTCTTCAGGGCACGTGGTATGCTTCTATTTTTTTTTTCCTCGGCCTGCACCGGAACGGAGCGTGTGATCCCCCGGCCTCGACTTGAGCCGTCCCCTCCACATCTGCAGGCTGTCGCTGCGACACGCAGCATCCATTGCACCACCCCGCCGAGGCTTCTACACCCTTCGGTAAGGATTCAAAGGGGGACATGCTTGGCCACCTCGGGGTACCTGGGACTCCCATTTCCCCTCTTGCCACGCAACAAAGCCTCACTGAGACTCCCTGGATCCCCGTCAGGGACAGGAAAACCACTGAAGGAGGAAGGATGGGCCACGTTTACAAAGATCTGGTTTTCCTGTCCCTGGGGGCGGATTCCCCTCTCTGGTTGGGGACTGTCATAGTGAGAGGGGGAAATATATGAAAATTAATGTTCTCTCCTCTGTTCTGTTTTTTCACAAAGATATAAAACAGTTAAGTATGACATATTCCTTTAAAAGTTTCTTACAGCCCTATGTCAGTCAATCCCTTGTTTCTGTAAGATTTTGGATTGGATAAGCATTTACCCCTTTGAGGAGGACAGGGATGAGAGAGTACACACATAATGGGTGTTCAATGGAGTCTCTTGGACTCGATTCCTCAAGCTGCTGTATTTCTTAGGAAACCTAGGTCATCCCCTTACATCCTCAATCACTAATAATATTTGTTATGTAATTTCCAATAATTAGACAGCCAAGTAACTTTGATAATTACCTAGAATGTCTATTCTTGACAAAGGTCAACAGTTGACATGACATATTTGGCAATACATGTGTTCACAAATGTTCATATTGCTCATTTTCTTTTCACACAATTTTCATGTTGAGGAAATGATAAGACATCTCCTACAACAGTAGTGATTATCTTGCGTAAATACAATGGGTGTCAGCTGATAAACCGGGGAGGGGAGGACAGACAAAGATCAGAAGGCTACAATATTAATAGAGGAAAGGATGTTCCTGCACAGCTGGTCTAATGGTACTGTAACGAAAGCCCCTTCTTCAATCTAATTAATTTTTGGACCCCCACTGGCACCTGATGACACTGTCTTACCTACTATAATTCTAATTTACAAAGAAGCTGTCTATTATCTTGGTCTTTCATCTTTAGTAAATATTGGAGATTAACAACCTCACATGTCTTTTCATGTTCCATTGCCATCCCTGCAGAGTATTGATGTAAATGAATGCATTTCTATGCAAACTGTCATGCTACATACTGATAGAACCTGTCATTAAGTGGGCAGAAAAAATATGTTAGAACCCTGGAAAGTTATAATAAGTAGAGTAAAAGTCTTATGTATAACAAACAGGAGAAGATTTATCAGTGCACTGCAAGAATTTGCGATTATTATTGCAACCACTCAATCTCCACGCCCTGTGGGCATGAAGGGGCATGTCTGCTGGTGGAGTGGGCAGGCATGCAGAATTTCTGCCCCATGATCTTGAGGTACAAGATCTCCCTTGTTCCCTTTCAGTCATTCTATCCTAGTCTCTGAAACCCTTTCCCCACCTTGTACTCGACTCTATAAGCTCTGTGCAGAGAATCAATTAACTCTCAGTGCTCACACAGCACAGACACTTCATTTAACTGTTTTATTATAATTTCTTACACTTGTTACATGTTCAATGTTCCTCCATGATGGAAGCTGCCATGCTAGTCACTTTATACATCTTGTATGTCCACTGATCAGTGTTCACTTGATTTACTTCTGGAATTTAATGCCAAATTACTTTGTGAGAGGACACCAGGTATCATGGGATTGATGGGCAGATTGAATTGGACTCAACTTCAGGGCAAGGGCAAGTATTATTCTCTGCCCACTTCATCTCTGGTGAGAACGATTATTGTCCAACAGTTTCAGAATAGAAAATGCCATAACTTTGGAAAGAAAAGGGCGATCAGCACGCTACAACATCATTCTGTTTGTTTTTTAAGGGGGAAATCACATATGAGAATTTGGTAAAAAAAATCCCTACAACTTTAAAGTTACACTAAGCTGAAGCCATCACACACATTACAAATTGTAAATATTAGGCTTAACTTTTTTCATCTTTAAATCTTCATAGCTGATGTTAATTCCTCCCTTTTAATTAGATAGTAAGTCTTGCCTCTTTCTCTATGTACTGTAGATGTTATGTAACTATAAGTGGTACCTATGTCTGTTCCCAAGAATTTGCATGAAAAGCCCAGGGACAAACTCATGAAAACTTGAAACCCCCGCAACAATGGCTGCTGTCACCAAGTCTTAATGTTCTTATGTAAAGAGGTGAATAGAAAAAGACACTCAAATTGTGGAACAGTAAAAATATATAATTATGTTGTCTTCTCATATATCCATTACATAGTCAACAAGTTCACAAAGGAGAGCTCTCTTCTAATGGTATCAAAGAGAGCAAAGGATAGAAGAGATTTACCACAATTCTGGCTGAAGAGTAAGAGTTAAGAATTTTCTTATCTATTTCATGGCTTTATATTATTTATTTTACACTTGAAATATACATGACGAATGTCTTCTCAAAAGTGTCTCATGCAAGTGTGATGGAGCTGTCTGCCTGTCAGATGTGCACTGCAAGGGAATATTCCCCATACAGCTCCTTGCTCCTGAGAGAAAAATGAAATGTTTCAAATCAAAATGGTGAAGACAGCAAAGTGTTATTATGTTACTGACCGCATCACCCTATTTTTCCGACTGCTTACTGTTCATTCCTCTATATCACAGACTGCCCAACAGTTTTTACTCCCATTTGAATACATATGTCAAATTTATATTTAAAATTGTTGTCTATGTCAAGAAAAAGTACTACCCATTAATATTTGACGGAGGTGCAATACCAAATACTACCTATGGTCTGTTAAGGTAGTATGGAGAGGGTTCACAGACCTGAGACCTTTCCATACAAGCTGGGTGTTAGCAGCATATTGCAGCAAACACTCACCGGTAACACTCAAAAGATCATACATTCCTCGAAATGATATCGTTGTAAATATCAGCTCATCATCTCTTAAAAAAATAACATCTTACACAGTTCTGTACCCCGAAGTATGAAAAAGTTATTAGCGTCAGAAGATGGCATTTTGTTTCATACAGAAGGTTCGAATTTTTAAATGTATTAAAACACAATAAAACCTTTATAAATTTGGTACCCACGTGATCGTACTGACCAAAAGAATAACAGAGACATTTGGAGTGCACGTTGAAAGCCGTAAAAGCCGAGCCACCAGGAATATGGCACTAATGTATTTTTCCCCCTATTTAACCGAATTTGGATTCTTTTTGGAATTCCCAGAACTAGACATGGAAAAATAAATACTGTCACTGGGAAGTTCAATTTGTTATGCAGAAAACAAGCCATAACATAGTTCTGTAAATAAAAAAATTAAAAAGTTATAGATTTTTGAAGGTGGGGAGTAAAGAATGGAAATCCTAAAACAAAAAGGGCCAGGTAGTTAAAAACAAAAGAAAATAATTTAAAGGACTTTCCAGTTCCGCAAAATATCAATAGTGTTTCCATAGGAATGAAATTAATAATGGTACAACAATCAGCACCTTAATTCGGTAGCTGATAACCATGCCAACAGCGTACCTGACAATGCCTGAAGTCCACTGCATAGTTGCAGTTCACTTTTACTGCAAGCTCAGCTCCGAGTGAAGTAAGCACTAGCAGAGTTGAGCAAATAATATGATAAATTTGTCCCAATGTGTGAGGGATAGAGATGAGCGAGCACTAAAATGCTCGGGTGCTCGTTATTCAAGACAAACTTTTCCCGAAGCTCGAATGCTCGTCTCGAATAACAAACCCCATTGAAGTCAATGGGAGACTCGAGCATTTTTCGTTAACCCAATGTGCCGTCAGCGATATATAGTGGCCCTGCCCGGCAGCACTCGTCCACGTGTCCGTGGTTAGGTGGACCTTGTCAGAAACGGCGTTGGTCAGGGCACGGATGATGTTGTCTGACATGTGCTGGTGCAGGGCTGTGATGGCACATCTGGAAATGTAGTGGCGGCTGGGGACTGAATACCGAGGGGCCATGAGGTTGCAAAAGGCCTTTGTCTCTTCCAGCCTATAGGGCAGAAACTCCAGGCTGAGTAATTTGGAGATGTGAACGTTGTGGGCTTGGGCGTGTGGGTGAGTTGCACTTTATTTCCTCTTGCGCTCCAGCGTCTGGGGTATAGAGAGCTGGACGCTGTGCATGGAGACTTTGGTGGAGGCTGTGGAGGATTGTGGAGGTGAAGGTGTGGTTTTCGCATGGGAGGTGTTTGGGCCGGGGTCCTGGGCAGGGGGCTGACTAGCAGAGGCAGCAGATGACACAGGGGAAGGAGCAGTGGTGTGCCCGGCCGGATGTGAACGGCCTTGGTTCCATTGAGTGGGGTGTTTAGCTATCATATGCCTGCGCATACTGGTGGTGGTTAAGCTGGTAATGGTGGAACCCCTGCTGATCCTGGTGTGGCACAGGTTGCACACCACAGTCCGTCGGTCATCCGGTGTTTCTTTAAAGAACCTCCAGACTTCCGAAACTCTAGCCCTTGCCACGGGAGCTTCACTACGTGAAACATTTGGCGCAGATGCACCAGCCCTTGCCCTGTCACTCCGTCTGGCCCCACCACTGCCTCTTCCAACCTGTACTCGTCGAGGACTCGCCTCCGTCTAAGAAGCACTGTGTTCACCCGGCCTATCAACCCAGCTTGGGTCTGTCACCTCATCAGTGTCCGTGGTCAGGTGGACCTTGTCAGAAACGGCAATGGTCAGGGCACGGATGATGTTGTCTGACATGTGCTGGTGCAGGGCTGGGATGGCACATCTGGAAATGTAGTGGCGGCTGGGGACCGAATACCGAGGGGCGGCCACTGCAATGAGGTTGCAAAAGGCCTCGGTCTCTACCAGCCTATAGGGCAGAAACTCCAGGCTGAGTAATTTGGAGATGTGGACGTTGTGGGCTTGGGCGTGTGGGTGAGTTGCACTTTATCTCCTCTTGCGCTCCAGCGTCTGGGGTATAGAGAGCTGGACGCTGTGCATGGAGACTTTGGTGGATGCTGTGGAGGATTGTGGAGGCGAAGGTGTGGTTTTCGCATGGGAGGTGTTTGGGCCGGGGTCCTGGGCAGGGGGCTGACTAGCAGAGGCAGCAGATGACACAGGGGAAGGAGCAGTGGTGTGCCCGGCCGGAGGTGAACGGCCTTGGTTCCATTGAGTGGGGTGTTTAGCTATCATATGCCTGCGCATACTGGTGGTAGTTAAGCTAGTAATGGTGGAACCCCTGCTGATCCTGGTGTGGCACAGGTTGCACACCACAGTCCGTCGGTCATCCGGTGTTTCTTTAAAGAACCTCCAGACTTCAGAAAATCTAGCCCTTGCCACGGGAGCTTCACTACGTGAAACATTTGGCGCAGATGCACCAGCCCTTGCCCTGCCACTCCGTCTGGCCCCACCACTGCCTCTTCCAACCTGTACTCGTCGAGGACTCGCCTCCGTCTAAGAAGCACTGTGTTCACCCGGCCTATCAACCCAGCTTGGGTCTGTCACCTCATTATTCTCCGATCCCTCAGTCTGCTCCCCCCTCGGACTTCCTGCCCTGACAACAACTTCCCCACTGTCTGACAACGGTGTCTCCTCATCGTCCGACACCTCTTTACACACTTCTTCCACTAGGTCAACAATGTCATCGTGACCCACAGTCTGCGAACGGTGGAAACCTGGGCATCGGGAAAGAGCTCAGCAGCAACCGGACAAGTGGTTTGTGACTCTGGGAAGGGTCCAGAAAGCAGTTCCTCAGAGTATGCCGGTTCAAATGCCAAATTTTCCTGGGAGACGGCAGACTGTGGGGAAGGAAGCTGAGGTGGAGGAGCTGGAGGAGTGCTCATTTCAGTGTAGCTCTGCGGCGTTCCCCTGCTCCCTCATTAGCAGGTGGTGTCTTACCCCGCCCAGGACCACGGCCTCTGACCCCTGCAGTAGTTGGACGCCCTCGTCCTCTACCCCTACCCCTAGCCTCGGGTTTAACATTTTCAAAATTAAAGTGTAAACTGTAAATATTTTGTTTTTTTTGTGTTTTTTTAATGTTTTTGAATTTTTTTTTTAACAAAACGATCAGAAGAAATCACACAGCAACCACAGAATATGATGATGATTGCTATGGCTAGTTTGTAACCTACACTGACAGCACACAACTGGATTTTGTGGTTTGCCTGTGATGACTTAGTTTTTAAAAAAAAATAGAAGTAAAAAAAAAAATCTGCAGACTGTGCCTAATTCAATCAAACCCCTAATAAATTGTCCCACTTAGGTGTTTGAGATGGATATGTGTCACTAAGAGCTAAATAGAAACTTCGCAAGTCTCCCTGCAAATTCCTCACAATTTGTTTTTTATGGTTCCTAGCGCACTCTAGTGCCCAGCAAGCCAGCCACAAGCAAATTAAAATAAAAATATAGCACCGCTATTGTACCCTAAGAAGCCTGTTTGGATTTCTTAATGCTAGTTTCTAACCTACACTGACGCACACAACTGGATTTTGTGGTTTGCCTGTGATGACTTTTAGTTTTTGAAAAAAAATAAAAGTAAAAAAAAAATCCGCAGACTGTGCATAATTCAATCAAACCCCTAAATTGTCCCACTTAGTGTTTGAGATGGATTGTGTAACTAAGAGCTAAATAGAACGTTCGAAGTCTCCCGCAAATTCTCACAATATGTAAGCTGCACTACTATCCAGCAATCCCAGCCACAAGCAAATATTATAAAAAATATATATATATAACTATACAATATTCCTCAATTTAGCCCTAGAAGGGCTGTTGGGCTCTTGTAGACTCACTCCTGCCTAACGACTGCTATAACACCCTAATGCTATCCCTGCAGCAGCAGCAGCAGATCTCTCCCACGCCTCCAGACAGAGAATGATGCAGAGCAGCGCGGCAGGGGCTAGTCTATTCCAGGGTCACCAGATCAGGCCAGCCAACCACTGCTATCGACGTGTACCACGTCATGCTGGGTGGAGTGCAGAGGCTCCTGATTTGTTATTGGCTCTGTTTCTGGCCGCCAAAAAACAAAAAGGTGGGAGATGCCATTTTCTCGAGCTGGCGAAGTATTCGTCCGAGCAACGAGCAGTTACGAGTACGCTAATGCTCTAACGAGCATCTAGCTCGGAGGAGTGTTTTCGCTTATCTCTAGTGAGGGACCTTCTTGCCATAAACTGATTGGCAAAAATAAGCCAGATTTATGCAAATATGTGTGCCAAAGAACGGTCCATAAAACTTTAAATTGTACGATACAATTTTTAGACTATTTGACAACTTGTGTAAAGGGATATTTTGGCTTCATGGAGAACTTATGACACCATGGGGGTCATTTACTAAGGGCCCGATTCGCGTTTTCCCGACGTGTTACCCGAATATTTCCAATTTGCGCCGATTGTACCTGAATTGCCCCGGGATTTTGGCGCACGCGATCGGATTGTGGCGCATCGGTACTGGCATGCACGCGACGGAAATCGGGGGGCCTGGCGCATTTAAGAAAAAAAATGTGCCGCGAAAATTACACTTACCTTCACCAGGTATAGGCCGGTGAATTTCAGGGCATTCCAGCGCGCCTCCGGGGAACTTCAGCGCGGCAGTGCCACCTGGTGGACGGCGGAGGAACTACCTTAGTGAATCCCAGCCGGACCCGAACCCACCGCAGAGAACGCGCCGCTGGATCGCAAACGGACCGGGTAAGTAAATCTGCCCCCATGTGTTTTAAAGAGAACCGATCAGCAGAAATTAACCTAATAAATAACTATCAATAAGTTGCAAAGTAGATTTAACACCTTCTTTCTTGATCCAGCATGGCGGCATCATCCAGAAAATTAATTTTGGTTGCATACAGGCACAGAAGTGGGGAGTTTACCGCTGAAGTGAAGTCCTCCTTTCCTAAAAACGCCCCCTCTACTGTGATTGACATAATTTACCAGACTTAAAGAGGTTCGGTTACTAATGTTTCCTGGCAATCAACTAGAGCATTAGGAAGAGAGAACTAGACTTAAGTAGTAAACTTGCTGCCTCAGTAAGTTTATACAGCCAGTTTACTCTCACAGTTGATTTCACTGTGGGTCATTAAAACTGCATGATCTGGAAGGTACTAATCTGCTTCATAACATACTGGCAGTAGTTTATTAGGATATTTTCTACTGACAGGTTCCCTTTACGCCAAGACAAAAAAACACTTATATGTCAGTTTTCTCTCATCTATCTTGACTGTCTAACTTTTAGACACTATTACAAAATCTGCCCCAGTGTGCCCATTTTTGCCAGGAGAGTTCCTTTAAGCAAGAAATAGTTTACGTCTTCCAAGGAATTTGAAAAGCTTAAGGTTTTATAGCCAACATAATTACCAAGCAATGTCAGACCTACAGATCCTGATATGTCCTTCTAATGGGTCACAAGCCAAAATGTATCCGTTTCATCTGCTCTTCCCATCAAGAGAAAATGCTATATAAATGATGGTGGCAGGCAGAAATAATAACAGGCCTGAAAGAACAATGAAGACTTGATGCAAAGTCTCCTGAAGCTTGTCTTTTATAATCTATTAACATTCACTGTTTCATACAAAATGAAACCCTTTCTGCTCGAGTCTTACACTTTGATTTCAGTCATTTCCTGTACAGACCTTGATAACATGTTACAAAATGCTGTCAGCAGGATGATGGCAAAAAAAGAAAGAAGGTGAAGATCCAATTGTCAGGAGACTTCCATTGGAATATAATGTAGGACATGTGGGAAGGAGATATCCAACAGTACCTTGTCCAATGTGATAATGTATAGAAAATGACCCACTCAAAAACATTGGATTAAAAATTCTTACATGAGATTTTGAATCATTTGGATGGATCGAGATAGTATAGTACAGTATTTCAGTGAAAGCAGGAAGATGCAGGGATAAGAATAGCCACTAGGAGAAGAGGATGGCGGGGGGTGAGCTCTAGAGGTAAATACTAAGTTTAATATTTTTAATATATTTAATTATTTTCACCACTTTTTGGCATTTACTTATCTATCACTTATCATGTTATGTCTCTTGTCACGTTGGACGTACATCTGTTGGTAGCTATGGTACACTCCTCACCTTATTGCTTTTTGTAAGCATTTATACATATACTAGTGTCTATGGTCTATTACCTCTTGCTATATTATATGTGCTTTTGTGACTTTATATTACTTATCATCTGTACTACTCTTTTGATACTTTACTTTATCAGGACCCATTATGTATCTCATAATATGTCATGCATTTATCTTTTATATAGATTTTATGTTATGTGATTATTCAAAGAGGCTTTTGGCTCTTCTGGTACATATTATTGTTAGATGTTCTACAGTATTTATTTATGTATGATGTATTGTTTTTGGTTTATATATTTATGGACTCTGTTGGCTTTGCACCCATAAATTTTTATCGTAGTGCTGCCGTTGATTTTTTATTATATATATTCCTTCCTGTATAATAATTGTATGATTTTTATAGTCCTGTGTGTGGGGGAGGGGAGGGTATGGGCTTTTTGAACTAAACCATTGTATGGTAATGAGCTTTCTTTTAAAAGACAAAAAAACCTAAAAAGCAAAAACATTTGTTTCTTTACCAAGTACACTATTGAACAGTGGGAAGAAGATCGTTTGACAGCTGGTTGAAGTTCTACTTCAAATGACTAGAGACACATATGCATTTTCTGCACTTAATAATTATGTGGAATTATTTCTTTCAGTATATAAAAAATAAATCAACATAATACAATAGACACGCCGGCTACATAAATAATTGTATACTCAGAAAACCGTGGCAACAAAGTAGAATTTATTTGGCAGGGATAATGGGGACAGATTGAGCTTAAAAAATGATGACAAATATTTTTATTGAACACATGAGAGGAATGGGTTTAAAACCCAATTATTTTGCATTAAAGAGGACCTGTCACCAGATTTTCTTCCCCCCCCCCACTAACAATGCCTACTGATAAAGAGTCACAAGACCTTCCTATATCACCTAAAATTACAGTAGTTGCCAGTGGGGCACTGATATGAAAATTAACTTTTCTGACTCCTCTCTGGCAGCCCCCCATTGAAGTCAATGGGAGACTCGAGCATTTTTCAAGGGGACCAAGGCTCTGCACAGGGAAGCTTGGCCAAACACCTGGGAACCTCAGAAAAGGATGGAAACACCACGGAAATGGACAGGAAACAGCAGGGGCAGCATGCATGGATGCCTCTGAGGCTGCATAATCGCAACATTATGCCAAAATTATGGGCAACAGCATGGCCATGACAGAGTGACAGAATGAAGCTAGATAGCATCTAAAACATCCAATAATTGACCCTGACACTATAGGGGACGGCATGCAGAGGCAGCGGCAGCAGGCTAGAGAGTGGCATGGCGACATACCCTAATTGGACTCAGGCTTCAAACCAATGGGTGTCAGAGAGGAACCAAAGGAGGTGAGCAAAAAGCGCTCAAATAATATCGGTACATGATAAAAGTTTGCCAGTATATTTTGTGGATTACACAGCAGGGTGGCGACAAAGTTAACATGGAAGCCATGAAAACAACCCAAAATTCTGCCTGACACAGCTCGTTTGATAAGGGGACCATGTATGTTTTTTAATATAATTTTTTTTTTTTTACTTTTTTTATTTATTTTTTTTACTATTTTTCAGACTCCCTAGGGCACTTTAACCCTAAGTTGTCTGATTGATCCTACCATATACTGCCATACTACAGTCTACAGCAGATCGCACATTGTAATAGATAGCCTCGATCATGACAGCCTCAGATCTTTGTGTTATCCGAGGCTGTCATGACTACGGATCGCCGCTCCCCGGTGACGTCACCGGGAGTGACGATCGGAGCCAAGATGGCGGCGCCCACGCGGGTGCAAGCACCGATCGCGGGTGTTAGCATCAGGCGTTTGCTTCATTATGAAGCAAATGCCGGGTGAGTATGAAGAGGGCTCAGCCCGTGAGTCCTCTTCATACTCCCCCATGTGCAGCAAGACGTAAGGGTACGTCTTATTGCGCTATGGGGTTAAAGAAGCTCTGAAAATGTTTCAAAAGATTTGGTTTAAGTTCAAACGTTGATCCAGTTGACTAAGAAATTGGTATATAACCCCCTCTAGTCCTCTAAAACACAGATTTTTTTTTGTTAATTTTTTACAAATGTTTTAATTTTTCCTCTCCAGTCTCCCCAATATAAGCAATTTAAAAAAAAAAATTTGCGTGAATGCTAGATTGTTACCGTATTTTTTAGAATCCGCAATATAGATTTGCTCATCTCTAATAATTACCAAAGAAGATGAGACGGTATTTGGAGGGTTTAGCTATATTTTTGCTGGTTCAATATTAAATACACCATGGACATTTGGATGTATCATCGGTCTTCTTCCGGCCAAATAGGACAACAAGTAAAGAGGAATTTATGTACCCCTAAAGCCTTAAATTATGGGAAAACAGGTTAGTTGGATGGGTGACTTTAATTTAAAATAGTTAAAAAATGAAAACATAATAGACTGGCGATCCTGAGGAGAACCACGTGACCAGTGACATCATTGCAGGTCCTTCAGCCATCTAAGAATAGCAAACTGTACACCATGGGGCTTATTTACGAAGGGTCCACGGATCTTCTAAGTTTTCGGGATTGTGTCACACGATCTGATTGTGGCGGAGCTGCTCTGGCTTTCATGCGACAGAAATGGGGGGCAGGCCATCGGATGATCCAACTGATTCGGACTGAGAGCGGGATATAAAATTGTGTCGCAAGACAATGCATTTACATACACCGGAAAGAAGAAGGTGAACTCCAGCTGACCTGAGTGGGGAAGCAACACATGCAGGATATCAGCGCACACTCCGTACTTTGTGAACTTTATGAAGTAAATGTGCCCCCATGTATGTGATTACATGAAATCACAGCAGCCTCCATGAGGGATGGAGGCTGCTGTGACTTCATCTGGCCAGATACATGCATGGGGTACAGTTTGCTATTGTTAAGAGTCTACAAGACCTGAGATGATGTCACTCTGCTCACATGACATAAACTGTGACCAGTAAGTAGGCATAAGGCAGGATTAGATGGGAGGGGAAGACCGTCTGGACACCCCCCCTTCTGATGCCAGAATCGGTTTACAAAAAATAAATAAAAATAAGATCTGTACAGTAATCTAATCCAATGAGGATTTGCATAGCTAAATACTGCAAATACTGTGAAACCACCTTTTATGTAAACCCATTTTCTTATAGGTTATACTTATCTGTAAGAAGGTCTCTCCTTATGCCTCATGTGAAATTCAGCTTTTTTTTTCAGCTGCTGGCAAATCCCATTTCTTTCTATGGACTACCCAGGACGCACAAGATAGGACAGGTCAGCTTGGGCATTCTTTCTCTATTATTTTGGCACAACAAAGGGATCACAGCCCCATGTTTGAGGCCCCATAGCCAAGTTATAAGGAGGCCATGAAATAGTCTTGATGGGCCATACCTCCCAACTTTTGCGGTGGAGTAAAAGGGATACTTTTTTGCACTAAGCCTAACTTTTCTTCTTTTGTATTTCCAAATAGTTTAATGCATCCTATCTACCCCACATTGTTGAAACATTTTGTATTGGAGAAGGTGTTTTGCTTTTGTTTCAGCTTAGTAGTTTACAATCAGAAGCCAAAATGTTGGACCGAAATTCCCTGAGACCAGTCAGAAATGCAGCCAAATGAAAATTGGAATTCCTGGCTCCTGAACAACAAAGTCGCTCATATGGCAGTAACAAATAAGTAATAAGTTAAATCGGTGCAATATATGCCATACTTTCTTGCTAGAGAGTGGCAAATGATGTGTAGCCCACGATTTGCAATGTAAGTATTAAAGGAAACTTACCACTATGGATCGACCTATTATAGTAGATCCAGTGGTAGGTGCATTTAACGCTTCGCGGACGAGTGCACACAGCTCCTTGTAGTTGCGCGCTGAAGATGGCTGGTTAGGAGGATCAAAAGTAGCCTCTAGAAAATTTGCATATTACCCTGATTAAAGATTAGAAAAGATAGAGGGGAGTAAAGGATTAGCCCTAAAAAGGGCTATCCTTAAATTTGTTAGATGCACTTGCCACTGGATCTACCTTAATAGATAGATCCATGGTGGTAGGGTTCCTTTAAAAGATAACTGACCTTTATTATATTACATTAACCAATGAAAAGCTGTACAATGAAGTTTGTCCACATCACCAAACAGCATAATGTTTCACTTAATATAAATTAACTAGTCACACTACTGACCAGCACTGTGGGATCCACATATATAATCTACATTAATTCCACAGTTGATGAAGTTCTAGACGGCAAACTGTCTCCTTCTCCATCAACTTATTTTACAGATTTATAGAAGAAATATATCTCACAGCTGGGTTTATTAAACAAGAGCCGGGAAGAGCGGTCAGACGGAGCCAATGCTCAATAAAAGTATTGGTATACTGACTCTCAGCATGAGGCAAGGAGTGATCCACTATAAGAATACATTATTTCCAGCCCAGCAGTGTATTCATAAATGGTAATGCATAGAAAAAAAAATGAGTGAAAAGTAAAAATCATTAACTGATGACCTTAGAAATCAGGTTTGGGAACTGATAAGTAGCTATAAGTATAATTGATTGAGCAAAATGCTGCGTGCCAAGTGATTACATAGTACTTGCATAAAAATAATTATACTTCAGAAATATTTAAATTAATTGGCGCATCAAAGCTGCACTCTCAACGCCATGCTCAGAACTTGTTGACATTTTGCTATAACCCAATGAAAGTGATCATTTATTGTTCCAGCTGCTGCTTCTCTTAAGTGTTTAAGCTGGTATTTTCTGTATTTTCAAAAAAAAAAAAAATTGTATATTGCATCATCAACATCAACCGGAAAAACAAACTTTCACAAATACAGAAAATCCATGATCAGACTGACTTCATGATCAGTCATCTACAGGGGCACAGGGTGCAGTGTTCTGAGTAATGAGCAATGACAATAAAGGCACTTGCTAATTATCCAATTATACAGCCTGTTGGTGCCTAGACCTGACACTGAGCCTAATAATAATCTTTCTGCAAAGAATTATCCATGTCACAAATGAATGCAAGAATCAAGTAAGGGAGAAGAAACACTCCAGACAAAACATGTACTTCTATTATATTTATTGCAAACCTAGCAACATACAGTACAGTCCTGCCGTTATTCACATGAATTGACACTGCATTGTCCTCACCCCCTCCTCCTATCACCAAAAAATGAACAATTGCAAACACCAGAAAATGAACTTTGTGAACCTAACTGGCACACTTCCAGAAGGAGCAGCAAGTCACAAGGGCCCATGTCTCCAGCATCTCCCTTATTCCTTCATTCCTTTGGCAGAGCAGATGATGACACACAGTGACTCACATGAATAGCACTCTTGGGACTCACAGCTCCTTCTGGCAGAATGCCAGGTAGGCTAACAATGTTCATTTTCTAGGGATAGGAACTGGTCATTTTTTAGCTAAAAACAATATGGGCAATCAGGGGCGTAACTTGAGCGGGGGGCAGAGGTTGCGTTCGCACCAGGGCCCAAGAGGTTTAGATGGCCCTTATGGTGTCACTTTCCCATATGAGAAGACTATTACTATAAACCATATATTATAGTCGGGGGCCTGGCACAGAGTTTGCACTGGGGCCCATCAGCTTCTGATGTGGGCAATAGTTAGCATATTGCTACGGGAATCTGTTAACTGTAGACTAGACAGTAGATGGCCTTATGCTGCATCAGATTTATCATAGTGGCTGATGCTGAATGATAAATCATCATCGTCACTGTGTGCAGCAGAGGTATACCTGTGTAGAAGAGGAAGCAGGACTTTTGCAAGGGGGCAGGGAGAGGTGTGTTATTTTTTTTTTTTTCAACAAGGAAAGGGACATATTGTAAGAAACAGGAGCAGAGGGACTGGAGTGCAAGAAGGGTGCACAAGGTAAAGAGTGCAATGTAAGGAAGGCCAATAGAGGGGCATTAGGGTGAGTATTATATTGTGTGGGAATGCTATGGGGTGGGGTAGTCAAATAGCAGTGACGGACTGGAGTACATTGGGCCTGCCAGAGAAAATTTTGGGGGGGCCCATCCTTCATGTATAAAATCGTAATTGACTTCTACAGTATTAAACCCATTTGGGCGGATTTATTAAAGCTCGAAACATTAACGTGCACTATATAATCATTGCCAGAACCAATCTCCGTAACATTACTTACTGCAGCACCAAGCATTAATGCATTTTATGTTGTATAGATATGAGCATAATTTGGTGCTGTATTGTGTGTAATGAGGTCCTCCTTCCTTTAAAATACATGCCATATTTACACACACATTGTACACAATCCAAATCAACTTTTACTTGTATACACACAATACACTCATATAACATCATATTTACATCATATACTGCCAACTATTTACAACACAGATAACAGCATATAGACAACGATACACAGCATAATATACAGATACACACAGCATATATACCACACATATATACACAGATACACCACCAGCATATATACACAGATATACACACAGCAATATAACACAGCATATATACACACAGATACACAACATATACACAGATACACCACATATCAGATACACACACACATATACACAGATCCACACCACACATCATATCTACACCCAGCATATATCACAGATAAACACCACACGCATATATACACAGATACACAGATATTGCTGTGTTTGTACTGTGTATATAGGCTGTGTGTTATCTGTTTATATGTGTGTATCTGTGTATATATGCGTGTGTATATATCCTGTGTGTATATCTGTTATATATGCTGTATATACACACAGCATATACAAAGATACCATCACGGCATATATAACACACAGATATATACCGATATACACCGCATAATTACACAGTATATATACACAGCATATATACACAGATACACAGCATATACACAGATACACACACAGTATATATACACACAGATATACACACAGCATATATGCACAGATACAACAGATACATCCATTTACATAAATAATAATTATACTTACCCACCTTCATCTGGATGTTTACCATCGGACAGGAAAATGAAGAGTCAGGTTGAGACAGTGTAGGAAGGCGGCCAGGCCCTTTGATGAGCGCAGTCCAGGCCTGAACGTGAGGAGGCATTGCCCCAAGGCCATATGTAAGGGCGCGGGCCGGGTTCATATGAGCCAGGTGTGGCGGGGCATGCGGTTGGGCGGAGCGAGGCAGGACGCCAGCGCCTTTATCAATCAGACTCTGCGGAAACAGGGAAGCCAAATTAATACTTTAATTAACTATACGTTAATGATGTCCCTCCCGGGCCTTTCCCACTACAGCCTCGGCCAACCTACTCATATCTGCCTTTAGTCAGAGGGTAGGTGAGGGGCCCGGGACACACTCATTAACATCATAAAACTAGCGTTCTGGTTTCCTGCCAGAGGCAGGAAGGAACTAATAAAATATATACTTGTCTGAATGCCCGTCCATCGCGGACCCCCACCTGCGACATATCCACTGCTATGGCTGTTGTTGTGAACTGCCCGATCACCATCATCTCGGGTTCCGAGTCAGTGTTGGGACTTCGGGCCCACCGGAGGTTTCTCCGGTACTCCGGTGGGCCAGTCCGACGCTGTCAAATAGTATGACTTAAGGTTTGTGTACAAACTTATGTCAGTCTTTCACCAGTAAACAGAATTTATGCTTTTCTGCAGCTCTACTTGGCAGCAGAAACGCCGCGACTACCACAACTAGCTATGGCTTCTGGTCACGGTGCAGTAAGCATGCGGTGTCTCGCCGCTGTATATAGTGGTTGTTGGCAACTGTATATAGTGCTGTCTGGGGGCTGTATATAGTGAATACTGGGTGCTGTATGTAGTGATGTCTCGGGGCTGTATATAGTGATTACTAGGGACGCTGTATATAGTTATTGCTGGGAAGCAGTATATAGCGATTGCTGTTTTCTGTCTTGACTACATTCAATGGGGGCCCCTACCATATTTTAAGTCCAGGGGCCCCCACCAAACTTAATCCGGCTGTGGTTTTGAGGGGTAAATATTACTAAGGAGCACTGAGGGCAGGGCCATCTGCCATGAGGCAGGATGAAAACCCTGCCGTAGGCCGCAAATTCTAGGGCTCGTTGGGACATTAATTAGTGTGAGGACTGTGGGGGACATTACTTATTTAGTGTAGCGGCACTATTATGGGGTTATTTTGTAGGGCACTATTCAGTATGGGGTTATCTTTTACTGGTGAGGGCATTATTTAGTGTGGGGGCTCTTTTCAGTGGGCATGATTAGAAAGGGGCCACTATCGGGGGGCATTATTCAGTGCAGGTCACATTGAGGAGAAATTAGTAGAGGCCACAGTTATTAAGTGCAGGTTGCATTATGAGGCTACATTTGGGGAACATAAATTTGCCTGTGTTTGCCTGGTACAGTTGATTTTTGGTGCAAGCATGTGTGAGGGGGATATGTACAGGATTGGAAACCAATGAAAATGTGGTACATATGCACTGGGATCCATGCCCTGGATCTTTTATGACCCTAGCAACACCCCTGGTGTGGATTATTACATCTTCTCAAAAAATTTTGGTGAGTATTAAAATGTTTTGAGGTATGAATAATGAGTAGAGATGAGCGAGCACTAAAATGCTCGGGTGCTCGTTATTCGAGACAAACTTTTCCCGACGCTCGAGTGCAAACATGCATAATTGACCCTGACACTATAGGGGACGGCATGCAGAGCAGCGGCAGCGCGGCAGGCTAGAGAGGTCATGGCGACATACCTTAAATGGACTCAGGCTCAAACCAATGGGGAGAGGAACCAAAGGAGAGGAACCAAAGGAGGTGAGCAGAAGCGCTGAATTAATTTCCTATGTGAACAAAGATTGACGGTATTATTTAGTTGATAACACAGCATGGTGGCTCATATTGACCAAGTTCATAACGTATCTGGGTGGAACACCCGAAAAATTAGCCTGACACAGCTCTTTTGTAAAGGGGCAACGACATGTGGAGGCACCCATGGGGGCCGACTTCCATGATTAAGCGACAGTAAATGGGGCATCCATATGCGCTGCTATGATTGCAACTTCAGGTCCTCCGAGCATGGCGGCAAACATGGGCCCGAGTTCCACTATGTTCTGGTGAAACACCTGAAAAATTCTGCCTGACCAACAGCTCATTTAAAGGTGACGATGTAATGGGAGGCAGTGAAGTAGTCATAGATTAAAGGTGGCGGCAGTTTAAAAACTATGTTAGTTTGGATCCGTGAGATGGAGCTGGCGCTCCGCTGGCCAGGCAGCTTTTCGCCTATCCAAGCCCTGTCTCTCGCGCTCCCCAACAGACTTCTAAGAACCTTTTGTTAAGATCAAATGTAGTAGGTGTTCTTCATAGTTTGGGTTTGTGGCGGTGAGGAAATGTTAAACCGATGCGCAAGAGACGCTGAAATAATATCGGTAATAAGATTTGCCAGTATATTTTGTGGATACACAGCAGGGTGGCGACAAAGTTACACAGTTGTGTGGAGCCATGAAAACAACCCAATTCTGCCTGACACAACAGCTCGTTTGCTAAGGGGACGATGTATGGAGCAGGCTAATGGACGACTTTTGGAGCGCTATGCGATGATGTGTGGAGGTAGCAATGGAACAACGTGTGGAGGCAGCTAAGAGACGACGTGTGGAGGCTTCTATGGAGACATTTAATTTGGATAGTGTCTGTATGTGGCAGTCCAAAAAGGTTTTCAAACCAGAGGAGCAGGTAGGTGGTCCTCCAGAAAAATTAAATACATAGCCAGTTTCCGCTGCTTTAGTGTACAAAGCGGAGGAGAAGGAGGACAATGAAGGGGAGGTGCAACATATTTCAGGTTGAGCTTGCTCCACCTGGGGAGAAGGAAACCGGAGAAAGTCCAGGCTTTATTCATCTTGATAAGCGCAGCCTGTCAGCGCTCGCCAACTCAACATCTTCTCCTCTCTTCCTCCTCATCCTCCTCCACCACCTTCCTCCGATATGCGCTGAGAAACAGACCTGAGGGTGCTTTGTTTGCTATCAACAAGGGAATCTCTTCCCCCCATCTTCCTGTGACGAGCGCCAAACCTTTCGTTACTTCATGCTGACCAGAGTAGTTTTTCACATCCACGCACAGCAGGAGGTGGTGAGCTGATGATGGCGGCATCGCCACTGACCATCTGTGTACTCAGCACCTGACAGATTTTTCAACATCCACGTTCCACTCCATGCTGTAGACGTGAGGAAGCTGACGACTGAACTAACCAGTTCTGGTGGAAGTTGACATCTGGCAGTCTACAATCGCCTGCGCTGCTGTAAACTCTGTATAACATGGTTATGATTGAATTCCAACCTCGTGGGGCACGTCGCACAACTCGGTGAGTGGGCTTTGGAGGCGCGCGGCGCTGCGCTGCCCTGAAGTGGCAGCATCTGTGCTGGACTCCTCGAAATGCGCACAGATGCGGCACACTTTCGTGAGCAAATCAAGACTGGCGGTAAGTCCTTGAGAAACACTGACCTAGAGATTTAGACAATGGGCCCAGGACATGGCACTGTGTCAGTCTGGCCGATTGCAGAACCGGCCACCCAGGTTTACGGCGTTGTCACACATACCATCCTGCTTCAGTTCAGCGGGCAGCCACAACAGTCTGCGCCGTGAATGCCCTGTATAGCTCTTTGAGAGCGATGAGTGCCTTTATCCCTTAGGCTCAGCCGTTAGAACAAACACGCCATGCTGCTTGTTCGATGCACGCGCTGAGCTATCGCAGAGCCTAAACCACTAGATGGCGCCATGCCCCACGATGGTAATTCGAAGGGAGGAGGGGTATGAGGATAGGAACGAGATGTCCATAAGGCCGAGAGCCCTGGACCGAGGTAGGAGTCCCCGCAACCTCGCGCGTCGGCAGTTATTGACCACCCCAGGGTGCAGATTCAGTCCAGGCCTCCACCACGTGATACACCCATGTGGCCTCGCGATATATGTGTCCCCTTCCGCAGCCTCGTCGACTTCCATGGGCAGGGACCTTGTCAGAAACCGGCGTGGGTCAGGCCCGGCATGATGTGTCTGACGTGGCTGTTGCAGCCTTGGAGACGGCCCTCGGGAATGTAGTGCGGCCTGGGACGAATACCGAGGGCGGCTTGCCACCATGGGTTTCGAAAGGCCTCGTCTCTACCACCTAAGGTCAGCAATCTGCCGGCTAAGCATTTTGGCAGATGTGGCCGTTGAGGCTTGGGCGTGTGGGTGGGTGCACTATACTACTCCTTTGCCTCCAGCGTCTGGGGTAAGAGAGCTGACACGCTGTTGGATGCTTGTGATACGTGGAGCGAAATGGGTTTTCCGCACTGGAAGTGTTGGGCCTGGGTCCTGGGCAGGTGGCTGACTAGCAGATGACGACAGTGGGATGGCTAGTATGGTGGACCCATCGTGATCCTATGTCTTGGCGGCGGGTTTGCACACCGACAGTCCCGCTGGTCACCTGTGCTTCTTTAAAAGACACCGCCAGAGCTTTGAAAATCTAGCCCGTCGCCACGGAGCTGCTGGCTATGTAAAACATTTGGCGCGTTGATGCACACGCTCTGGCCCTGCCGCTCCATCTGTGAATGGCCCCACCGCAGCTATGCGCCTCTGTCCACCCTGTTCTGGTAATAGTGACTCCGCCTCGTCTCAGAAGCATGTCACCTCATCATCCCGCCGATCCCTCAGTCTGCTCCCCCCTCGACTTCCTTGCCCTGACAACAACTTCCACCACTGTCTGACAACCGTGGTCTCTCATCGTCCGACAACTCTTTACACCCTTCTTCCACTACATCAATATGTCATCATCACCCACAGACTGTGACCGTGGAAACCTGGGCATTCGGAAATAGCTCCAGCAACCGGACAAGTGTTTGTGACTCTGGGAAGGGTCCAAAACAGTTTCCCAGTAGTATGTTCCGGTTCAATGCCAAATTTTCCTGGGAGGTGGCAGACTGGGGGAAGGAGACTGAGTGGAGGAGTGCTCATTTCGGTGACATGGTGGACTGCTTGAAGACTGACTGGTGGACATGGCTAGAAGCTTGTCCGCAATCAACTACATCACCTTTCGCACTGTTTTGGTCCTCAACAGTGCTCTACCAGGATTCCCAGTAACGTGAGACTGACCAGAGTGTAGCTCCGTGTTCCCGCTGCCGTTTCGCTCCCTCATACAGCACTGTCTCACCCCGCCCCAGCCCACGGCCCTCCGACCCCTGCATTAGTATTGACGCCCGTCCACGCCATTGTCTTCTACCCTAGCTCCTCAGGTTTAACATTTTCCAAAATTAAAGTGTAACTTGTAATTTTTGTTTTTTTGTGTTTTTTTTTTTTTAAACAACGATGCTACCCATTGCTATGGCTATTTTCTAACCTAACACTGACCAGCACACCAACTGGGATTTTGTGCTGTGCCTGATGCTTTGAGTTTACTAAAAAGTAACTAAATGTAAAAATTAAATACATCACGCAGACTGTGCCTAATTCAAATCAAACCCTAATAAATTGTCCCACTTCGGTGTTTAGGTGGATATGTGTGTCACTAAGCTAAAACCCAACAAAGCCGGGTCGCAAAGTGAGCAAATTCCTCACAATATGGTACTAGCTGCACTACTAGTGCCTACAAGCCCAGCCACCAGCAAATAAAAAAATATATATAACGTTATTGTAGCCCTAAGAAAGGCTGTTGGGTTCCTTGTAGAATCACACCCTGCCTACACTATTCTATAGAACACCTAACGCTTTTCCCCCGGCACCAGCAGCAGCTCTCTCCCTAAACTGCATCCAGACATAGAATGATCCGAGCACGCGGGCAGGGGCTATCTATTGCCAGGTCACCTGAATCAGGGCAGACCCAACCACTGCTATCGACGTGTAAGGGTACGCAACGTCATGCTGGGGGAGTCAGTAGTCTCCTGGCTTTGTGATTGGCTCTGTTTCTGGCCGCAAATCACACACGTGGAATGACACATTTTCTCGGCTGGCGAAATACTCGTCCGAGCAACGAGCAGTTTCGAGTACGCTAATGACTCGAACGATAATATAGGCTTTGCTGGGGTGACATGTATTTAAAGAGGTGAAATCTTAGAGATAGCGAACATACTCGTCCAGCTTGTATGCTCGTTCGAGCATTAGCGCTCGACAACTGCTCGTTGCTCGACAATACTTCGCCCGCTCGAGAAAATGGCAGCTCCCCCCCCTCCGTGTTGGCTTTTTGGCGGCCAGAAACAGAGCCAATCACAAGCCAGGAGACTCTGCACTCCACCCAGCTGCGTGGTACCCTTACACGTCGATAGCATGGTTGGCTGGCCAGATCATGGTGACCCCTGGGATAGACTAGCCGCTCCCGCGCTGCTCATCATTCTGTGTCTGGATGCCGCTAGGGAGAGAGCTGCTGCTGGTCAGGGAAAGCGTTAGGGTGTTCTATTCTGCTTACTGTTAGGCAGGAGTGCGGATTCTACCATACGCCAACAGCCCTTCTTAGGGCTAAGAAACGTTATACTTTTGTTTTTTTTTTTTATTTGCAGCTAGTACCATATTGTGGAGGAATTATCAGGGGGACTTGCTAACCGTTATGTTTAGCTCTTAGTGACACACAATTCCACCTCACACACCACACGTGGGAAAATTAATAGGGGTTTGATCAATTAGGAGACAGTCTGCCATTTCCTTTTTTATTTTACGTTTATTTTTTTAATAACTCAGCGTCATCCATCTGCAATACGTGTCTTCTACTGGCTAGAAAATAGCATAGGAGAATCCACAACGGCTTACTTACGCCTACAGTAGCGTTATATATATTTGATTTCTGGTTGATCTGCTGGTGCTGACGTGCTGCAGTGCATCTCTAGCAAATGTGAGCAATTTGTAGTGAGACTTGCGACTACTGTGTTTTGCGCTTAGTGACGCACATATCCATCGCAAAGACCGAGTGGGAAATTTATTAGGTTTTGATTTCAATTAGGCACAGCCTCCATTTCCTTTTTTATTTTACTTTATTTTTTAATACTCAGCGTCATCTCATCTGTGCATAGCAGGTGCTTTTCATACTTGGCTAGAAAATAGCCATAGCAATAGGATAGCATCGTTTGGTTTTAAAACTCAAAAAACACAAAAAAAAAAAAAAAAACACAAAAAGTTACAAAACAATTAAGTTTATAACTTCATTTTCAAAATGTTTAAAACCCCGAGGGCTAGGGTAAGGGACGAGGGCGGGGACGTGGCGTCCAACTACTGCAGGGGTCAGAGGCCGTGGTCCTGGGCGGGTGAGACCCACCTGCTTTTGAGGAGCAGGGGAACCGCCGAGCTACACTCCCTAGTTCATGTCTGAAGTTACTGGGACTCGTGGTAGAGCACTGTTGTACACAGAAACAGTGCGAACAGGTGATGTCTGGATTGCCGACAATGCTTCGGAGCAATTTGTCCACCATTCAGTCTTCCACCAAGTCCACCCATGTCACGTAAATCGGCACTCCTCCAGCTCTCTGCACCTCACCCTCCTCCCCCCCATCTGCCCCCTCCCAGGAAAATTGGCATTTGAACCGGCATATCTGAGGAACTGTTTTCGGAACCATTCCCCCAGTCACAAACCACTTGTCCGGTTGCTGCTGAGCAATTTTCCGATGCCCAGTTTCCACCACGCACGTGTGGGTGTGATGACCTTCTGACGTAGTGGGAAGTGTGTAAGAGGTTCCGACGATGAGAGACATGACGGTTGTGCAGACAGTGGGTGAAGTTGTTTGTCAGGGCAGGAAGCACGAGGGGGAGCAGACTGAGGGATCGGAGGAGATGGTGACAGACCCAAGCTGGGTTGATAGGCCGGGTGAACACATGCTTCTGAGACGGAGGGAGTCCTCGACCAGAACGGTTGGAAGAGCAGTGGTGGGGCCAGACGGAGAGGCAGGGCCAGAGCTGGTGCATCAGCGCCAATGTTCAACTAGTGAAGCTCCCGTGGCGAGGGCTCCTGCGCGAGGCGTATAATTTCAGAAGTTGGAGGTTCTTTAAGGAAACACCGGATTGACCGACGGACTGTGGTGTGCAACATTTTGCCAACCATGATCAGCAGGGTTCCACCACTATAGCTTAACTACCACCAGTATGCGCAGGCATATGAATGCTAAAAACACCCCACTCAGTGGCAACAAGCCCGTTCCCTCCGGCCTTGCACACCACTGCTCCTTCCCCCTGTGTCAGCTGTAGTCAGCCCCCTGCCAGGACCCTGCCCACAAAACCCCCATCTGTCGCCTCCACGATCCCCACAGCATCCCACCACGTTCAGCTCTCCATACCCCAGACGCTGGAGCGGAAACGCAAATATAGTGCAACCCACCCCACCCGCCAACCCTTAATGTCACATCTCCAGATGGCTTAGCCTGGAATGCTGCCCTAGGCTAGTAGAGACCGAGGCCTTTCGCAACCTCAGCGGCAGCGGCCGCCCCTCGGTACTTCGGTCCCCCCGCCACTACTTTTCCTCATGTGCCGTCCCGCCCGCCCAGCACGTGTCAGACAACATCATCCGTCCCTGACCAACGCCGTTTTCTGACAAGGTCCACCTGAACCACGGACACGTGGACGAGTGCTGCCGGGCAGGGCCACTATATCGCTGACGGCACATTGGGTTAACTTGGTGGAGGCTGGGACCGAGTCTGACCCTGGGCTGTCATATACTGCCGACGCCGAGGATTGCGGGGCCTACCTCGGTCAGTGTTTCAGGCCTACTATGCCTCCTCCTCCTCCCCACCCCTCCTCCACCTCCTCCTCTGAACTACCATCCGTGGGCGGCGCCATCATCGGTAGCTCTAGGCACAGCAGCAGTGCCGTCGCTAAGCGACAGCATGCGGTGCTCAAACTGCTGACCTAGGCGAAAAGGCACACCGCCCAGAACTATTACAGGGCATCACGGCGCAGACTGATCTGTGGCTGGCACCGCTAACCTCAAGCCGGATGGTTGTGTTTGGACAACGGCCGTAAACCTGGTGGCGGCTCTGCACTCGGCAGACTGACACATGTGCCATGCCTGGCCATTGGTTAAATCTGATAGTTCAGCGTTTCCTCAAGACATACCCAATGTCTGATTTGCTCACGAAGGTGCCCGCATCTGTGCGCATTTCAGGAAGTCCAGCACGATCGCCACTCCAGGGCAGCGCAGCGCCGCCCCAACTGCCCGCTCACCGACTGTTTGCGACGTTGCCCACGAGGTGGAATTCAACACTGACCATGTTATCCAGAGTTTACCAGCAGCGCCGAGCGATTGTAGACTGCCAGATGTCAACTTCCACCAAGAACTGGTAGTCAGGCAGTCAGCTTCCTCAAGTCTACAATGAGGAGTGGACGTGGATGTCTGATATCTGTCAGGTGCTGAGTAACTTTGAGGAGTCACACAGATGGTCGTGGCGATGCCCGCCATCATCAGCCTCACCATCCCGCTGCTTGGCCTGTTGAAAAACTCTCTATTAGCAGAAGTCGGAACTTTGCGCTCGTCACAAGAACGGGGGAAGAAATTCCCTTGTTGATAGCCAAGCACCCTGAGGCTTTTTCTCAGCGCATATATGAGGGGTGTGAGGTGGATGTGATGAGGAAGTGAGAGAATGTTTGGCGAGACCAAGAGGGGACCATTTTGAGTCCTTCACTGTTCAGCGTGTATGGCAGAAAAAGGGATTTGAGATTTGGAGGAGGATGAAATGGACATCAGGCCAGTGAGGGGAGTGAATTCTACGCGTTGGTACTCTGGCGCATATGGCAGATTTCATGCTAGGGCTGCCTATCCCGTGACCCTCGTTCAAAGAATTTATATTCCAGCACCGATTACTGGGTGTTCACTCTCCTGGACCCACGTACAAGCAAAATCTTTCCACTCTCATCCTGGAGAGGAAAGGATGTGAGAATGCCATGCATATACCAGCAGCCCTGGTGTCACAAGCTGAAACAGTATTTCCCTTCTGACTGACAGCGCTAGCGGCAGAGTGCGTGATTTCTGCGGGACAGTAGCAGAGGAGAGTAGAGCATGCGCAGCTTGTCCAGCACGTGGCAGGGTACGCTTTACAAGGCTTTTGCCAGCTTTATGTCACCCCAGCAAGACACTGTCCACCTGTCCCCAGTCTCCGGCAAAGTAGGCGCTGATCTTTACAGAAAGATGGTGAGGGAGTACGTAGCTGACCATACCATCGCCTAAATGATCACACAGCTCCCTACAACTACTGGGTTTCAAAGCTGGACATGTGGCTCAACGTGGCGCTGTACGCCTTGGAGTTTTCTTGCCTGCCCTGCCGCTAGCGTCTTGTCCGAGCGGGTTTTCATTGCAGCTGGTGGCATCACACCGTAACGTACACGCCTGTCGACTGACAGCGCTGACAGCTGACTCTTATTAAATGAATAAAGCGCTGGATTTCTCAAATTTCCAATCTCCACCAGGTGAAGGACGTCAACCTGAATATTGATCCACTCCTCCTCCTCCTCATTTTCCTCCTTCTCCTCCTCTTTGTACAGTAGCAAGAAATGCTATTTTTTGACAGGGCCCACTGGCTCTGCTGGTACTTTATGCATTTAATTTTTCTGGAGGGCCACCGACCCGGTCCTCTGTTTAAAACACATTTTTGGGAGTGCCACATACAGGCACTCAATCTATTCACTTTTTCTGGAGGGCCACCTACCTGCTCCTGGTTTGAACTTTTTTGGACTGCCACATACGGCACTCATCTATTCATTTTTCTGGAGGGCCACCTACCTGCTCCTCTGGTGTGAAAAGTTTTTGACGCCACATACAGGCACTATCCAAATTAAATTGTCTCCATACAGCTCCACACGTTTCCTCATTGCTACCCTCCAAAGTCGTCCATAAGCGCCTCCATACATCGTCCCTTTATCAAACGGGTGTGTCAGCAGAAATTTGGGTTGTTTTCATGGATTCCACATCAAGTTGTTAACTTTGTCGCCACCCACCTGTGTTATCCACAAAATATACTGGCAACTTTTTATCATTTACCAATATTATTTCAGCAGCGCTTCTACGCTTTCTGTTTACATTCCCCTCACCCCCATATCCTACACTTTTATAAGACGCACACACTGGATCTTAACAAAGGTTCTTAGAAGTGCTGTTGTGGAGTAGCCTAGAGACAGGGGCTTGGATTGGCGAAAGCTCGCCTGGCAGCGGAGCGCCAGCTCCATGCCAAGATCCAACTAAAACATAGTTTTACTGCAGCACCTTTAATCTACTACGATTCACTGCCTCCATACATGGTCCCCTTATAAACGAGCTGTGTCAGGCAGAATTTTGGGTTGTTTTCATGGCTTCCATGTAACTTTTTCGCCACCCTGCTGTGTAATCCACAAATATACTGGCAAACTTTATCATGTACCGATATATTTGACGCTTCTGGCTCACCTCCTTTGTTCCTCTCTTCTGCCACCCTTGGTTTGAAGCCTTGATCCATTTAGGGTATGTCGCCATGCCACTCTCTAGCCTGCCGCTGCTGCCGCTGCCTCTGCATGCCTCCCCTATAGTGTCAGGTCAATTATTGGATGTTTTAGATGCTATCGACTCATTCTGTCACTCGTCATGGCCATGCTGTTGCCCATAGTTTTTGGCATAATGGTGCGATAAGCAGCCTCAGAGGCATCCATGCATGCTGCCCTGCCTGTTTTCCTGTCCATTTCGTGGTGGTTTCCATCTTTCTGAGGTTCCCAGGTGTTTGGCCAGCTTCCCTGTGCAGAGCCTTGTCCCCCTGGAAAAATGCTCGAGTCTCCCATTGACTTCAATGTGGCTCGTTATTCGAGACGAGCACTCGAGCATCGGGAAAAGTTCGTCTCGAATAACGAGTACCCGAGCATTTTAGTGCTCGCTCATCTCTAGTGAAATCCACAACTAAAATCCAGACAGAAAATTGACATGAATATAAAATAGTTATGTTATATCAGTATTTTAGAATAAAAAAAAAAATCTGCCGCATGAAAAGGTTTTCAAACTCTGATTCAGTTTAATTGTTCTGTATTAGGCCGTGGGTTCTCTGTACTGATGAAAATTGATTGCAGAAAATCTGCTTATAATATGGATATTTTGCAGGGACCATCAAGAGGAATGGATAAAATGTGAAACATTGAGCGGCCACTCATTTTCACACAATATATCAGTCAGCTTCTGAGATGAGAATGTGACAAATTCATATGTTTTATTTATATTTAATGCAGCCCTTTTCTTTGTTTAGGCTCTGTAATGCTCATTAAAGAATAAAGATCACTTATAAGAGATAATTCCAAATACCAGTTTTTTCCATCAAGCTACACAGGGTTGTTGTCTACTGCCAGATGTGATATCACCTCATGCGTAAGACCGCTGCTTAATAGTTTCATTTTAGGAATAGATGTTTTGTTTGTTTATCGCTCACAAAAGACAGAAAGCGCTGTCATCACTGGGAGGCTTTGTTGAGTGATTGCATATGTTAGCAATGCACCTTGCGGTGTATTTACAATGTGCCGCACTGCACAGAGACATGCCGTCGCTCCCTCATACCCTCAAGCAACTATTCTGTGTCTTTCATGTGTGACAGGGGCATCACTAGCAGATTGAACTGTGACCTCCCTCCAGCACAGCTGGGCATCAAACTTTTGGAACACATCAGCAGATCAGGAAAGGCACAGCATCTGCTATGAGGCTGGAGAACATTAGTGATCTGATTCCTGGGCAGGTACTGTATGCTGAATGGCAGGTCCTTGGGGCCAAAACAGGTGCAGCAAGCCGCAGTAAAGTTGCAGGAACTGAAGAAAATTGCTATCACCTGCTGTCCGTTTTATACGAGGCAGCAGTTGTAGGGCAAAATAAGCAATGGTTGCTATAAAGTTGCAAATCATTGTTTGTAATCTAACAGTATTTTTGCTTTTCTATATACAAATTTTATGTAAATGGAGAAAAATTATGTAGAAAGGACAGAAGGGTTTTTGGCTCTAGGGACCCAAGAACTCCCACCAGCCACCTTCTCTCAGTAGGCTGAAGCTAGCTATTTGTCAATATTAATCAACGTTGATGTTGATGTTGACCCCTGCATTAGCTACATTATTATATCTACAGTATGGACTTCAGATGAAAGAGATATACAGGCAGCTCCTGACTTAAAGTGGAACTGTAAAGTTACTGACAAAAATTAGTTTTAGCACAACAAAGAGCCTTTGACAACATTACCAACGACACCAGTACCATGATGCTGGTTTCTTCCAATCCTGATATGCAGCCTGGTATATCTATCATTCCTTCTTATAAATTATATTCTGCTATTCCTGAAGTGGGTGGGACTTCCTGGTTGTTACATCAGGTAAACGCATTCAAGATTATTATGCTTGTGACATCATTCAATGTACTCTTGCACTACTCTACTACTGTTCCTCCCAACATGCCTCCTCTCTTCCTATAAACAGAACCTGTCACCAGAAACCTAATTTTCTTGACAGGATGCAAAAGCCCATCACACATGCATTACAAAAATAACTTTCTGCTTTCTCTAAGCATTTGCATTACAATATCATTGTGTGTTATAACTACCCTTGCACACTGGCAGAATCCTCTGTTAAGTCCTGGGGCTGGGCTTTGGTTTGGATGCATTTCAAAAACAGCATGCGACTTTTCTGTGCTGCAGATTGCTCTGTAGTGCTCCTGTACAGCTTCTCCCTCTCCCACTTATGTAAGCTCACCAGGCTGTGAGCTAAGTTGAAAGAGCAGGAGGGAGAAGCTTACAAAAACACAAAGGTGGGGGCTGAGAGCTGAGCAGTCTGCAGCACAGACAAGTCACATGTTGTTTTTTGAAATGCATCGAAACTAAAGCCAACCCCTTGGACTAAACAGAGGGTTTTGTCAGGAAGGCAGGTAACTTATAACACTCACTTATATTGTAATGCAATAAAATAAAAAGGGCCCCTGATGACAGGTTCCATTTAAGAACTTCTCTTGTACGAAACCCAGGGACTGCCTGAATGTGGCCACTAAAAATAAAAAGTAGCTTACTTTCCAGTGATCATATTGCATGGATACTATTGATTCCTTTTTTTAGGTTTTGGCAGGTTTGTACTCCTGGTGGGTGAATACTAAGGTGCCTGCAGGTCTCTCAGCCCAAAATCACTGCTCAAATGTCTTTAAAGTCCTAAACATAATTTTTCTGTGTAGCAATATGGGGACCAGACATAAAAGCCCTGATATTCCAATTCAAATTTTTTTTCTGTCTTCAATGTCCCATCCCAGATCCTAACAAGTTATGTTGGAAAATAATTGGTGTGGTAGAAGCCTGGAGATTCTGCCTGTAGCCGGAGATCATGAATCTACTCTAGTATGACATCTTTAACAAAACTGTCACCAAACTTTTACTTATTATATAAATGAAAGTGGCCGTGTTTGCAGTACAGCTTGACATCGCATTACTAATTTTCAGCTTTGGTCGCTAGATATATTCATGAAAAACTTGCAAAACAGCAACACTTGGAAGTAATGAGGCTCGGTGAAGCTTATCCTAATTAATCATTGTTCGTTATCTTAGCCAGAGCTTGACAACCTTTTTCTCTATGGGTACTTTTTCGTTTTAAATTTTCTAGCTTAGGCTGAATTGGCATTAATACCTTAAAAAAAAAATCTGTCCGAAACCAATTGATTTTTTTTTCTACCAAGAGCAAACCTATTTCGCTCTTTGTGTGTATTTCTTTTAAAGTCTTGTTTTGCTGTGTGGATTCTACTGCACTACTCCAGGGAAATGCATCAAGTGTAGTCTTTGTCTTTTAATGTAGAAGCAGTATAACAACATGGAGTAACAATTTATCTCTGGTAAATGCATCAGTCAAGGTGAGAATAAAAGCATGCAAGATGGGGGGACAACAATCTTAGGGCTCATGCACCCAGACATGAAATGGGGACATTTGCGAGCCGTTTTTTAGCTCTATGGGCTCATGCCCACAGGTGTGGATTCCAAAGCCCTATGTATGACTGGCCAAGCCAAAAAAGCTAGAGGAGGTCCTATTCCTACCCGAGGATGAGGTCCTATTCCTTCCAGAGTAAGAGGTCCTGTTCCTTTCCAGAGTAGGAGGTGCTGTTCCTTCCCGAGTAGGAGGTGCTGTTCCTTCCCGAGTAGGAGGTGCTGTTCCTTTCCGAGTTTGACGATGGGGAAGTTTTTTGTAATATCATTGGTACTCACATGCCGAAGACAGTAGGTCCACAAATAATGGTCCACATGAACATGGTTTGCAGCTCCAGAACTGCATACACATGTGTAGGTAGGCTTAGGCTGTAGCCATGATATGTGGTGGTCAGAAAATTGGTTAGAATATTGTACATGGCGAGTTATTGGACACAACAAGATCAAGATTTAGGGGTCTTTTCAACGGAAAGCGGGATTACCAATTTGCAGGCAACATGTCATGGAGTCAAAAATAAAGTTAGAGGAACAAAAGAGGAAGGGGAGTTGCTTAATACAATGTCACCTTCAGAAATTCCTGCATATTTAATCTGGCTAAATGGATTTGTAAACCTCTTTTGTCTTCATTTTTCTTACTTCAGATTTGTTCTTTCTATGTTGCAAGATTTTCAACCCAGGTGATACATTAAAATGGTGCCATACTTTACCTCAGTGATGTAGATAATTAAGTGCATCAAAGGGATGTTGATCAAAAGATCATCTTGCGCATCATATGAAGCGTTCAATTTGCAACGCATTATAAACACGTTGGGAAACATGCATACAAAAACACAGGTAAACTGGTAATAGTGTTTTGTCTTTTATACTGAATGCTGATGATTAACGCCTTTACAATGACTGTTTACAGTACATATTCTGATACAGCGCACGGCATCAGAGGAAGATTGCTGGACCTAGCATCCTACTGTTGCCGAAATTGGATCACGAACACCAAGGACTAGAAAAACTGATTCTGGTGGTTTAACCTCAGTCAAACGTTATCTAATCGAGTACACAGGGAATGAGGTCCCTCTGTCACCTATCGACAGAGAGGTAATGGCATTTCACGGCAGCCCAAAGTCCCCTATAAAAAAATAAAGTATATTGTTTTATGCCAAAAAAAAAAAATAGTCTAAATTTTCTTTAGAAAAAAACACTAGCACACATAATCGCCATGCACATAACATTATCATTATCATTAACATTATCATTATCATCTTTTCACCATTTTCACCAAGTACCGTCAGCACCACAAAAAGCAGTTTTTCCGACTCCTTTCCTACGCCTTTTTTTGGTTGTACAATTTGGGTTTTCCAGTTTTCCCATACTTTTTTGGCGCACAATTAGAGCAGCTAAAAGCTGGCCAGCCAAGTTCTATTTCACCTTCACGATAGTGGAGACAGTTCAGACCATTTTCAATTGTGGCTAATTCATCAATCGCTCGAGCCACAATGTAACATTCCAGTATATATTACTGCAGATTTAGAGCGCCAAAATGTTGAATTATTCTCACCGTAAATTCCTTTTCCATTAGTCCACCATGACGGCACCACTTGGAGGATGACCCTTGACCCTGCAGGGACAGGAAGCGGAGAGGTTAAATAGCCCCCCCCCCTGCATCGACATACTAGTGGCTTCCAATAACAACACCTGGCAGTGGATACAACCCATTTATTGAATGTTAAGTTCACATACATTACAGGTAACAATACATGAAATTGATATCAACCAAAAACAAATCAACATAGGGTGGGAATATACATGGGCCGTCATGGAGGACTAATGGGAAAGTAATTAACTGTGTGAATAATTCAACTTTTCCCCTTTCGTCCCCCATGACTGCCCCACTTGGAGACGTAACAAATAAATCACTTTTAGGGGGGGGGGGCAACAGCTTGTAAGATCTTCCTACCAAAGGCCAATTCTTTAGTATTCTGTATATTTGGTCTATAATGTCTAGCGAAAGTCATTTGGCTGGACCAAGTTGCAACCCTACAGATATCTTCTATTGAGGCTCCTCTCTTTTCTGCCCAGGAGGCTGCCATGGCCCAAGTTGAATGTGCTTTTATTGATTCAAGAACCTGTAGCTGCTGGTTCGCATATGCTGCTTTAATGATCTTCTGTATCCACCTTGCAATTGAAGCTTTGGATGCTTTTTGCCTTTGTTGCTGCCCCCATATTGAAGGAGGATGTTACCATCTTTTCATCATGATTAAGTTTGCTTTAGATACTGTAAGAAAGCTCTTCTGACGTCCAATGAGTGCCATGCTACTTCTTTCAGTTTTTTTTGGTTCTTGGCAGAAGGAGGGTAAGATTATCTGAAAATCAGAAGAGACCTTGGGAACAAAGAATTTATCTAGTGTTAGAGTTATTCTGTCACTAGCTATTTTTAAATAGGGTTCTCTAATGGAAAGCGCCTGAATCTCTTCCAATCTTATGGCTGAAAGGTTACTTTTAAAGTAAGATCTTTGATGTGGGCCGAAATCCAATTTTTGAATATACTGCAAAGGTTACTGGTTTACGACTTGCCTCAAGTGTAGCAATCACACTGTGTGACAATCCTCTTGATCTCAAAAGTCCCCATTCAGGATCCAGGCCGAAAGGTTTAGGGCCTGGGGGTTTGGATGATATATCGTTCCCTGATAATGAATGTCCTTCCAGAGTGGAAGTACTATTGGTTCTGCTGCCACCAGATCTTTTAGAGACGAAAACCAATTCTTTTTTGGCCAAAATGGAACAATGACAATCACCCTTGCTTTGTCTGATGAGATCTTTTGTATCATCTTTGGAATTAGGGGAGAAGCATACATTAATGGAGCATCCCATTTGTGACTGTATGCGTCCCTTTGGAAGACTGAGTCTGCTCTGTGTAGTGAGAAGAAACGTTTTGGAATTTTCTTTGGTGGAAAATAGATCTAAAGTTGGGATTCCCACCTCTGTGTGATCTGACCACACACTTCGTGGTTCAGAGACCATTCGTGTTGGTCTATAATGTTCAGACTCAAAAAGTCTGCCACTACATTCTGTTCTCCTTTCAGATGTATTGCTGTTAAAGACAGTGGGGCACATTTACTTACCCGGTCCAGTCGCGATCCAGCGGCGGGTTCTCCGGCGCTGATTCGGGTTCTGCCGGGATTCGCTAAGGTCCGTGCGCCGATATTCACCAGGTGTCGCTGCTGCGCCGAGGTCCGCTGGAGTTCACCTGCTTTTTTCTGGTGTATGTGAGTGCTTGATCTTGCGACACAAATGGCTTTTTAAATTCCGCGGTTTTTCCGAATTCTTCGGGTTGGCCGGTGGCCACGCCCCCCTGATTTCTGTCGCGTGAAAGTCGGCGCGATTGCGCCAAAAATCGATCGCGTGCGCCACAATCCCGTGAAATACAGCGCAAAGCAGAAATATTCGGGAAAAACCCGACGGATTCGCGGCTGCGGACCCTTAGTAAATGTGCCCCAGTATGTTGTGCTCTGCCCAGAAGATCCTTTTCGATTGTTGTAGTAGATCCTGACTGCGAGTGCCTCCCTGGTGACGGAGATAGACTACCGTAGTCATATTGTCCGAATAGATTTTTACATGGGAATTTTTTTCGATACTGGGAGCTCCCTTTCAAGACTTCCAGAACTGCTCTCAATTCCCAATAATTTGAGGAACATTTTGGGATTTTTAAGGGCCATAGGCCCTGAAGCCACTTTCCTCTCTGGTATGTTCCCCATCCTGACAGACTTGCGTCCGTCTGTGTGATCTTCACAGGCCAAGGGAACCAGTGAATCCCCTTCTTTAGATGCTCCTTTTCTGTCCACAATGCTAGAGCTGAATTGATGGAAGAAGGTAGATGGATCTTTTGATCCAAATGTAGAGGATTCTTGCCCCAGGATGACCAGGATATCCAGCTCTGAAAGATTCTTGTGTATCTCTTTTCTCTGCAGGAAGAAAAGACATCTGGCGACTTGAATTTAGTAGAGTCCCCAGAAATATTGGGGCAGATTTACTTACCATTCGCGATCCAGCGGCGCGTTCTCTGTGGTGGATTCGGGTCCGGCCGGGATTCATTAAGGCAGTTCCTCGACGTCCACCAGGTGGTGCTGCTGCGCTGAAGTTCCCTGGAATGCACTCAAGTTCACCGGCCTATTCGTAGTGAAGGTAATTGCAAGCTCCGCAACAAGTGAGGCGGTTTTTCCTAATCAGTCAGGTTTTTGTTCAGCCACGCCCCCCGATTTCCGTCGCGTGCATGCCAGCGCAGATGCGCCAAAATCCGATCGCGTGCGACAAAATCCCGGGGCAATACAGGGAAAAAAATCATTGCAAATCGGAAATATTCGGGTAACACGTCGGGAAAATGCGAAACGGGCCCTTAGTAAATGACCCCCATTGTCTCCTGGCTGGGAGTAAGTTTGGATTTTTCCCAGTTGATAATGATTTTCACTTTCTTCAATCTCAAATGGGCTACCACCTCTATTATTATTAAGTCCTTGCAGCAGAGGAGACTGAATGGTAAGGCCCAGTTCTGGAAACAGGTTATCACTCCTTCTGGAGAGGGAATTGCAAACCGGAGATATTTTTGGGACGGTGGGTAAATCGGCAGATTGTAATATGCATCCTTTAGGTCTATTGTGCATAAGAACGCGTGTTGAGGGATTAGGTTGGTGACTGAAATGATCTTCTCCATCTTGAACTTCCTGTAAAGGATACATTTGTTTAAAGTCCTCAGATTGAATATGAGATGAAAGGAGCTATTGGGTTTTCTTATTAGGAATAGACGACAATAATGTCCATCCGAGCCTGAAATTTGTGGTACAGGTATTATCACACACACGTCTTGAAGCTTCACTACTTCCTGCTATAATTGCAGAGAGAGAGAAAAGTTTGGTTGTTTAGTCAAGATAAACTTTTGGGGAGGAAGAGCTGTTAATTCCAATCTGTAGCCATTTTCTAGGATATTCAAGACCCAGGCATTTTCAGTTATCTGGGAACACTGTTGATAGAATGCCAGGAGTCTTCCCCCCACTCTGGCGTCATTTCTTTCTGGAATCCTCTTCCTCCTTTGGGATGACTCCATCTCCCTTGCTTCCCTTTCTATAAGAAAATCTTCTTTCTTTTGTTTCATCAAAGGGCTGTTTTCTCGGGATACTCTTTACTTCTGGAAATCCTTTCTTTTTGTCTGCTGCTTTTTCAAGGATTGCATCTAGTTCAGGACCGAACACATACTCTCCTTAGAAAGGGATGCCACATAACTTCAATTTGGAATGGAAGTTACCACTCCACTGTCTCAACCATAATGTACACCTGGTTGAAATAGACAGTGCTCATTCTTTTGCACTAAATCTTACACATTCTGCCGATGCGTCAGCTATAGATGCAGCAGCAGACTTAATGGTTGTTATTGTGTCCAGAAGTACTTCCCTCTGAGTTCCACCTCTGATATGATTCTCCAGCTCCGTTAACCAGAAAAACATTGTGTGGGACACTGAAGTTGTGGCTATATTTGCTTTGAGGTTTATATTTGCTATATTTGCTTTGAGGCCTTCCTACCCAGTGGATCTTTTAATTGTATCACATCTTCTAATGGGAGGTCTGTCTTTTTTGAAATTTTCAACACCTGAATATCCACTTTAGGGGGATTGTTCCATAAGCGAGAATCTTGTTCGTCAAAAAACAATCTATTTTGAAATTCTCAGGATAATGAAATTCTATTCTCTGGCTCCCTCCACTCATCTAGAATTAATTCTTTCAGTGTCTCATTAACAGGAAAGACTCTCCTCTTCTTAGATCTTAGGATGCCAAAAAGTTCATATTGAACTGTTTTTGACTCCAAAATATCGCCAATCTTAAACGTATTTCGTACAGCTTTACGAAAAGGTTCTAGATCTTCCGAGACAAACGTGTATCCACATTCCATTTTTGTCGCTGATGAAGAAGGAGGCGGTTCAATTTCAAATGGATCTGCGTGAGATGTAGAAGTTGCTCACCATCAGATTCAAACAAAGTCTCTATTAGTCTTGGCCTTTTGCAAGATGGTTGTATTTGCGGAATTAATGTGGAAACAGATGAAGTTACTGAGGTCTGAATTTCAGTCTTAACGAAGCTTCTCATCTCGTCCATAAAAGAAGATTTTTCTTCATGCATTAATCTGTCAATACAGTCTTTGCATACAGGTTTTTTTTATAAACTGCGGGAAGCTTATTATAACACATATTACATCTTCGGGAAGATGTTTTCTTTTTCTCAACCTATTTAGGTTTGTCCACAAGAGATTGAGATTGAATTGAGAAGGAGGATAACCCCGAAACCACTCACAGGAGTTACAAGCAGGGGATCTGGTAGAAACATATCCATGTTAAGGGACTCGGCGCTTTCATTCTAGACAGAGTAACATACATTTAGAATAAATCTAAAGCACATGTGCACTACAGGAAGACAACTCTGACCTTATTCAGACCTTGCCGTACATAACAGCACCTGCTGACAAGAACAATAACCTTAGGATCTATTTACATTACTAAGGGCTAAACCCCAATTTTTCCGGTACCTTACACCCCACCGGGTCAGAAGTGGATATCGGATCTGCAACAACTGTTGGTAATCACAGAAGACCTCAGAGCAGTGTGCAGAATCAGCCCTGGCATGCCACTGTTGAAAAATCCTGGAAGACCTCAGATCAGCGCGCGTCATTTACAAGCACCAGTTTGAGGGGCCACTGACATCACTTCCGGTGGGCCGCGTCCCACCGCAAGTGATGTCAGTGGCCCCTGAAACTGGCGCTCGTGAATTAAGTCATCATTTGGCTCCCGAAGTGTGGTCAGAAGCAGCAAGATGGTGGCGCCGGGTGGCTTTGGCTTCCTGGAGCCGCAGACAGAGCCGGCTGGAGACTCCGAGGGACCAGGAAGGAGGCCGCCTGGCACCGATCACGGCCCCGAGTCTCCGGGTTAAGGTACGAGACCCGATCCCTTTAGAAACTTCCCCATACTGTCCCACTTGGAGGAGACAGGGAGAGACAGAGGGGCTATGTAACCTCCCCGTTTCCTGCCCCGGCAGGGTTATGGGTCATCCTCCAAGTGGGGCTGTCACGGGCGACGCTAGGGGAAAATATGGAACCTGCAACAATATTAAGGAATTCCCCCATAGTGCCAGGATTCTATACCTAACCAAAATTATAATAGTATGTATCTGTACGACAAAAAACAATGCCCTAATTGACATGTTTTAATCATCAATCCAGGGCACTGATGAAAAAAACTGAGAATTGGTCTGGTCATTACCATGGAAAACAAGGGTTAACTATTTCCTATTAACTAAATGCATGTAGTGATACTTTTATATGCACTTGCAATGGATTTCTAAAAGACAACACAATAGCATCATGTGCCCCCAGCCTCAGATGTTCTCTTATAATTAATAGGGCTAACAGATGAGGATCCTGAATATCAGTTCCTCATGTAAAGGGACACTAAGGCTATATTCACACTGCCGTTGCCCGCCCGTACCGTACCGTAGCGGGCAACGGCAGTGTACGGGGAGAGGAGGAGGAGGTGAGCGCAGCTCACCCCCGCCCCTCTCCATAGCAACCTATGGTGCACGGCCCCGTATTACGGGAAAAGATAGGACAGGTCCTATCTTTTTCCCGGGTACGGAACGGTACGGTGCCGCACGTGTGCTGCACCGTACCGCTCCCGTAGGGTGCCGTGCGCCCATAGGAGTGTATGGGGGACGTATATCGGCCGTATATACGTCGGCCGTATATACGTCCCCCATACGTTCGTGTGAATGTAGCCTTAGTCTTCTGTACCTATGCCTTTAAGCACATGTTTGCCTTCGACCTGCTGATTGATATTATGCAATAATGTAATTAGCAATGTCAGTCTTTTTTGTTCTCCTATGTCATAGTACTGTGCTTTATGGGCCATTCTGGGAGATCATTGAACCTCTTTACAATTTATTTCTTACTCAGGCAAAGCCATCAACCTTCTGTAGCGGTCAGCAATACTTTGACTTGTTTCCCAATTGCAGGATCATTTAAGATTGTTTACTGTTAACTGACAGAGAGGTTATTGTTATAATGTGCAGTTAGTACAAATGTAGCTTAGCTGAGTTTGTCATCACATGTATAGTTCATGTATAAAAATTGCCTATATGTGCAGAGACTGAACTGCAGTGTATAAGGAAATGGTTCTATATCTCTGACTCCATTTTCTTGTTTAGGGGAAATATGGTACACCAATTATGTATAAAACCAATGTTAAGTACCAGTGCAACTGCTGATATACTCATATTGACTTATCAGTCTATCCTTGTCTATATGAGCTGTTATGCAAATCTTAGGGTCCTCAAAGGGCATGGGGATAACAACCACTATAGGAGCCATTGTGGCCAACATGGGATCCAAGGTGAATGAGGGGCCCTGCAGCCAGACTACTAGGCACTGTATCATAAAGGAACTGTAACTTTACTGCATACAGATTTTTCTCCACAGTTTAATCTTTTTTTGGGCATACACATCTGTTGGGGGGGATACACATTGTGAAGGAGAGTCAGCTGACCTGAGGGCTAAGCTTGTAGCATGGTGGGATTGAGCATGAATAGTCTCTGTTCCAAGTCAGCAGTGAGAAAAATAGGGTAGAATCCAGCTCACAAAAAAATCCAACAGTGTTCAATAAAAATTCAGACTTCTTTATTTCAGGTTTTTAAAATCTATGTGACTGACAGCAAAGGAAACACACAACCAGCGTTACAGCCTACGCATTCCGGAAAATAACTCCTTATTCATAGTCTGACTGTACCCTATTTTCCTTTCTGTTGGGGGGGGGGGGGGGTTGAGAAGACAACATTGTAGATATCCTTTAACATATTATGGAGTCTGTCTCTGATACAGCCTTTAAAATTCGGAGAATTTTAATACCCTGATGGTGCCAGCACTGAACGTTGGTGTTAACAATTTAAATGCCCCTGGCAAAGTCACCCATGGCATTTGAATCACTATGGACATGCTCATAGCGCCATTTTGTGTAGATCATTGCTCCTGGTGAAGTAATCGGGAGCAACAAACCTTCCCAAAGTTGCGGCTAAGTTAATAGCCACTAGCAAGCATCAGACTTTGCGTTTCAGTTCCACTCACTACATGTAATTTATTAATCATTCTAGATTGTACCTGTACTTGCTATCAATTTAGCAGGTCCTGCCAGGCAATAAATGGCAAGTCAAAATAGACTTGTCTGGTCCTACTGTACAGTATATTCCATAGCTAATATGTTTATTAGTTGAGCCTATTGCATTCAGTTGCTGGTTGCATTCATTGTAAACAGGGGAGGATTAGTTAGCTGGATTTTAATTGCCCACTGTTTTTACTCACAGGGAAATAAGCCGATGCCAGAACACTCATTCTCTATACATGCGAGAAATAAGGAAATATTTTACAGTGGCTAATGATGGATGCTAAATCGGTTAAGATTGATGTATATTTTGACATAAACTAAGCCAACAAATAGCTGGGGTACTGTATTGTAAGCCCTTCCCCTTTCTCTTCCAAAACTGCCCCTTTCCCGTTAAGCATTACCCCATCTCATACCAGTTGTAAAAAGTGTCTATATTTTTTAATGTTTATGTTTCAAGACATGTGTACCAGTTTTAGGTTGCCAACTAAGCAATAATTATGGAATATTTCTATTAGTAAATGCACAGAAGTTCATGCAACAAGTAAAAACTTGTAACACATCTCCAGTCCAGTTTATGAATTATGAGTGATTATCCCCATGGAAAGTGTAGTCTACACATAGATTCTTATTCAGTGACCAAGGCAGGAGAAGTAGACTATTACATGCAGAACATTTAATACATGGTCTATTATAACCACTTAGTGGTTCTGAACTCTTGTCCTAGAGACAATTCCATAATAATAAACCAAACCTTCCACCACCGTCATAAAGTCAGTGAGCCTTTCTTGGGCTAATTTGCAGGATTTGCCTGAATGAGACAATTCTTTTAATATAACCCAGTAAATCTGTAAGTTATTTGTAGACAACGCTCCAGGAAATGTGAAGCTCACCTTCAAGTGGTTACACACCTCATAATTACTGCTGTGAGGATAAAGGCACTAACTTACGAAAGACACATAATTTATTGCAATATTGTGATCCATAGAAGACAGATTAATAAGAAACTTGTGACAGTTTTGTCTGATAAACTGAACCAATAAACACTATGAGTGTTGGCATTAGGCACACAACTGATCTGCCTAGAATATTAGACATATTTGCCCTGTCACAGAGAAAAATTGCTTGGAAAGAAGTACAAAAAAAACACGATTATGATTAAATACTGTGTCCTATCTGGTGGGTTCTCTTCCCGCAAAAGCTCTTTTATAGAACTCTGCCTTAAAAATTCCCCAGGCAAAAACGTACAGCATCAACTGCAATTCAGTGTGTATAAAATAAATGAGATATGAAAATAATAGATACGGCGGCTCTGCTAGACTGCACCACATTTGGTGCTTGTTATTCGGTTATTCATTAAAAATTGGCTTTATCTGCCAGATGTATTTGTTAACCTATTCTGTACCAAGAGAAGACGTTTTGTCAGAGTCACAGGATATGAGAGTGTGTGAGTGATAGAATGAGAGTTTTGCTAAAAAAAGCTGTACAGGTTTAAGCTGTACATACATAACATTTATGTATTATTTACATGCTTCCAGCATAAATCAGCCATTTATTAGGAGAAGAGACGGAAATTCAAACTGAGGGATCGCCAAAGTATCTTCCACCTAAAAAGTCCATGTCTAAGTGACATAATGGGAATAGCTATCGGATGGTCGGGATCATGCAAAAAGCTATTGCATAGATAAACACATACTGAGATATGTATTTAGATATATATATAGTTTGCCAAAAAGATAAATATAAATTTAGAAATTGGACCAGATTTATCAATGGTGAGGCAAACTGCGCTTAATGTGCAGGGTGCCCTAGATTATTGAATATGCCACAGTCTTCAATAATCTGACGCTCCTGAACTGCTCGAAAAGTGAGCACCATCTTTTTTTAGGTACACCTTTAACATACAGCATGCGACACAAATCTGTTGAGTCATAATATCATATTAAAAAGGTAAGAAAAAGACATCAGTCCATCAAGTCCAACCTATACATTATATTGTGTTGATCCATAAGGAGGCAAAAAACCCTGCAAAGCTGACGCCAATTAGCCCAAAGAAAGAGAAAAATTACTTCCCGACCCCTTATATGGCGATCAGAATAACTCCCTGGATCAACAGAACCACTAACAAAAAGTTTTATTGCCATATGAGGTGATGTTATTGCATTCCAAAAAGGCATCCAGGCCCCTCTTGAACATGTTCAAATTATCAGCCATTACATCTTGTGGCAGAGAGTTATATAGTCGCACTGCTCTTACAGTCAGGAACCTTCAAGCGGTATTTCAGGAATCAGCATAATTCATAAAGAAATGGGTCCTTAAAATATTAGCTAAAATGTAATTACTTGTTGTTTAAAAATTTGCTCCCCTGATCAGAAAAATGCTGCTGACATACACTGTAATGAAGAATTAATTCATTAATTAATCAGTCAGTTGATTTTCTCGGTGCGAAGCAGACACAGGACAGAAGATGGCCGCTGTTCACATGTCCACATCACATGTCCTGCACCTGCCAGGGCAGGTCATGTGATCACCACCTGGTTTGGCTGTAGTCTGTTGGTTGAAAACAAAGGCCACAAACAAACTATTTAAGCTCCATTTTTTGACTAATGCCATTGAGTTTTGTTGCATTCATTTATTTATAGCATCAAGGATTTTTCTATCACACGTTCATATTCCTCGAATACCCCTTTAAGTCTATGGTGATAGTAGAACGTTCATATTCCTCGAATACCCCTTTAAGTCTATGGTGATAGTAGAACCACCTCTCCTCTAGGCTTGGGGATGCCCCCTTGTCCTGGATAGGTATAAAAAGATCTCTGGTCCATTCAAGGTATATAATGAGGTCTACTATTTCTAAAAGTCTAAAATTGAGTTTATCACCCAATATCCCCAAATCTTTTTCTACATGAGTTTTACCAAGAAATTTATTGTTTTAACAGACAATGGGGCAGATTTACTTACCCGGTCCATTCGCAATCCAGCGGCGCGTTCTCTGCGGTGGATTCGGGTCTGGCCGGGATTCATTAAGGTAGTTCCTCCGACGTCCACCAGGTGGCGCTGCTGTGCTGAAAAGCATCTGAACGCACTCGAGTTCACCGGGCCGGACCAAGTGAAGGTAAGCGCATCCCAAGCGACACTTTTATTGTTTTAAATGTGGCGGTTTTTCCGAATCCGTCAGGTTTTCGCTCGGCCACGCCCCCCGATTTCCGTCGCATGCATGCCGGCGCCGATGCGGCACAATCCGATCGCGTGCGCCAAAATCCCAGGGCAATACAGGAAAATCGGCGCAAATCGGAAATATTCGGGTAACACGTCAAGAAAACATGAATCGGGCCCTTAGTAAATGACCCCCAATCTGTTTTTTTACAGGATGATATAATCCTGTAACGTATCATTGCTACCTTCATGTTTTAGTAACTCAAATGCTCTAACCTTTTCGGTTATTGCCCGCCTTACAGTACTAGTTAACCACATTGTTTATTCCCTGTTTCTATTGTGCTTATTCCCATGTGGTATATGTCTTTCACAGGAACTTTGTAAAATAATTTTAAAAACATCCCATTTATTTCCAGTGCTTTTATTTTAAAAAACATTTTCCCAGTTTATACTATTAAGGTCAAAAAGAAAAAGCTGTTTTTTCAGCTCACCAAACATTACAGAGGCTGCCGTATCTCACCAGTTGCACGGAGTAGAGGGGTCGGCCGTCCGATCAAAGTTGAAAAAGTAACAGGCACTCCAGCGAAGTAAAATTGAAAATATCAAAAATATTTAGGAAAAGCATATTAAAACCTAACTTTTCTGTTTGGTTAAAAAGCCATGTGCACATGGAATGGGTAAGCCATTGACGCGTTTTGGAAGTTACTCTTAGTCATAGTGGCGCCACTATGACTAAGGAGTAACTTCCAAAACGCGTCAATGGCTTACCCTATTCCATGTGCACATGGCTTTTTAACCAAACAATGAAAAGTTAGGTTTTAATATGCTTTTCCTAAATATTTTTTGATATTTTCAATTTTTACTCTCGCTGGAGTGCCTGCTTACTTTTTCTATACTATTAAGGTCCTTGCTTGGCTGTTGATGCAGCCCCTGTTATTGGGTTTTTTACCAGTTGTGACAGGTAATTGTCATTGTTATTGCCAAAAACCTGATGCCTTTGTCGGACCTGCAATTTTCTGCCCCTCCCCCAGTTTATATGAGGGTAGTTTAAGTTCCCCACCCCCATGATGAGTACTTCTCCATGCTTTGAGGCCACATCTATTTGACTTATCAGCAGCACTCATTCTGATTTTCCTCATTGTTGTCATCTCGAAGGATGGGCTTGAATTTTGTTTTCACATATAAACAAATCCCTTCCCCTTTTCATTTTCACAATAATTTCTAAAAAGACTTTAACAATCTAAAGTAACAGACCAGTCATAACTATTGGCCAGCCATGTTTCCTGAATACCCACTATATTATATTTGCCCTCTAAAATTAAGACTTCCAGTTCCTCCATCTTGTTTGTGAGGCCTGTGGCATTAGTGTACATGAACTATATTGTTCCTCCCATCCTTATTCCTTTCACTACCTGTTAGCTTACTTGCATTTGTCAACAAGCATTTATCTTTTATACCTATATATTTCTTTGGTCTAGTTGTGTTCTTGATTCCCTCCCTACTTGTTAACCCCACCCCCTATAAAGAACCCTTCCCCACTGTTTTACCACTCTTTCTGTCTTCTCTATCTGTACAGTTTTCCTCTTCCCCACATCCTAGTTTAAAAGCTCCTCCAGGCGACTTACCATCTTTTCCCCTATTTAGGTGCATCCTGTCCCTAGCAAAAAAAGCCAGTAGCCAGCAGACAAGTCAGCCCTGTTCTCAATTAACTCAAACCATTCCTGCCTTCACCATTTTTTAAGCCACTTATTAAACTCCCTAAGCTCCTTCTGTCTCTCTAGCGATGCTCGTCGCACTGGTAGTATTTCCGAAAACACTACCTTGGAGGTCCTGGATTTTAGCTTTCCACCTAGTTCCCTAAAGTTATTTTTAAGGACCTTTAATCTCCCACTGACTGTACCAATGTGAACCTTGACAGCTGGATCTTCTCCAACCTCGTCCAGCAATCTGTCCATCTGATCCGCAACATGTCGAACCCGTGCACCTGGAAGATACCTGCCCGCTTAGTTATAGAATCCCCTACCACCAACATCTGTCTGACCCTTTCTGCATCCTTTCTACACAACACCTTTATTCTTTAGCCCATTACATGGATATGCAAAATTTATAGTTTTTACAAATACTATCACAAATTTCTTCTTTCATCAACTCAGCTGCTATGCAGACAGCTGGTGATGCTGGTAGAAGGGCGTCTTCTACTAGGATACTAACAATATTCATAAAGAAGACCTACCCGAACGGTAACACAACATAGTGAAGAAGGACCTCATGGGGTGATAAAGGCTGTCTTTTCTTTAGCCCAATCTGTCAGGGGTACATCCTTTAGTTAGATCCAGTATGATGTCCAAAATTACAATATCCCATCACGTTTGGGAATTAGTACAATTGGACTGGCCCACTCACTTAATATTTGGATTGGACTCCTCAAAAACCAGTAGTTTGAGCATCTTTTGAGCCTCCTCTGAAATGGCTTTTCTTTGAGCCTTAGGGACTCGGTACAGCCATAATCTTACCTTTATCCCTGGCTCAGTGACAATATCATGTTTAATTACAGATGTGTATCTGGCAACTCTGAGAACACATCTGTATTTCTTGCTACAAACTCTCGAGCCTCTCGCTGTTGTCTTTTGGTAAGAGTATCTGCTATTCTCATCTCTGCATTATTTGCAGCCTGTAAAGGGTATTGCAGGAGGTGGACTAGACAGAACCATCTCTGTAAGCAGACTCTGTCTTTCCAGACATTTACATGATAAGTCTGCTTGGATTTTCTGCGGCGGGCTGGCATATCCTGTAGTTCACCACTCCTATTTTCTCTAGAACCTCAAACGGTCCTTGCCATTTGGCAAGAAATTTACTCTCTACAGTGTGGACTAGCACAAGTACCTGATCACTGGGATTAAAGGTCCTTACTTTTGCTGACCTGTTATAAACCCAGCTTTGAGTTCTTTGTGCCTTCTCTATTTGCTCCTTGACTGTGGGCTTGACGGCCGCCACCCTGTCCTGCATATCTGCGATATGGTCTATTACACTTTTGTGGGGGGTGGGCTCTTGTTCACATGTCTACTTGGCTATGTCCAGAAGGCCCCTGGGATGTCTGCCATACACTAACTCGAATGGCGAAAACCCAGTAGAGGCTTGTGGGACCTCACGGATGGGGAACATTAAATATGACAACAGTACATCTCAGTCCTTCCCATCCTTGTTTATTACATTCTTTAGCATACTCTTTAGAGTTTTGTTAAACCGCTCTACCAATCCATCCATCTGCTGAAGTGGCTTCTTAGTATCTTTTGACATGAATGGGGTTCCCTGATCTGTGAGGATCTCCTTAGGTAGTCCTACTTGGCAAAAAATGCCACACAATTCTTTAGCAATTAATTTTGCAGATGTGTGCCGTAGTGGGATGGCCTCAGGGTATCGGGTAGCATAGTCCAGAGGACCCACCAAATCCAGAACCATGCTTTCAAATGCTACCTCAATAATGGGCAGAGGTACCAACGGACTTCGAAAGTGTACCATGGGAGCATGCAATTGACAATCAGGGCAAGTTTTACAACATATTATTACCTTATTGTTCACTCCTGGCCAAATCAAGTGTTTTACTCACGCTTCTTTGTCAAAACACAAATTCAGCCTTGGCTTAAGCACATACAAAATAAACCCTGCCCAGTTGGGCACTGCCTAATACATTAAGAGAACCAGGCTGCCAAGCACATGCTCTTGGCCGAATATCAGGAGGCACTCAGTTACCTCTGCAACCTGCATCTGTGGGCTATACAGAAACCCAGGACCGAAGCCCCGATGGAGTAGGAGTCCAACTACCAGCGTACCCCTACTCCATAATAAACAGGCCCAGTATGGACATTAAAAAGGTGTCTATGCTAGCTAGGCCAACATAGACCAAACAGACTTCTCCTGCTTACGACATGTCTGCCTTAACCCTTGAGTTACTGCAGACATATTCAGGGCTTTTACCATGTACCTTTTATCTGCCTGTAGGACAGAAAGCGGTCCTCCCAAACAATACCTCTCACTTTCTCACAACAGCTTTACTATTACAGCCTCCCTCCAGCAAGCCTGAAATGGTAATACTTAAGAACAAACCTGGGAGACTCCGAAATGCTGTCATGGAACCCCTTATGACATCATCACATTTTAGGTTCTTCACTTATTTTGTTGCTATGCATGCTTGAGGAAGCCGGTTTGTAACTGATATGTTGCAGTGCACCATGGAATAGCGTTCACCATTTTTTCTATTTTGGAACCCTGGAGTGTTGCATTTAATATAGATATGATGTAAAAGACGTTGTAAAAGATCTACTGCAGGAGAGATAAAATAAATAGATATTTCTCATAAAGAGCAATGCAAGGCTATAGAACTGAGTTTCAGTTCCAGTTACAATCCATTGAAGGAAAGATTTTAATAAGGCACAAAGGGGCTCCAGGTCATTGGTGAATTGAGCAAAAGTTGTCCAAGATCTTGTCTTCTGGTTAAAATCAGAAGTTAAGTATACAAATGTGAACGTTCATTTACCCCTGTAAATAAATTGTAGGTATACTCAGTGTAAAGAACTGCAGACTTTAAAGTGGAGACTTCTAAGAAGAATATGTTTAGGGAATATGCAAAAGAACATAAATAATACTGAGCAAGAAAAAAGACTAGAACAGACGTCTGGCTCCTGCCGTACTCTTCACATTTCCTGGTCTGTAATAGAAATAAAGTAATGATTTTTATCCACTGGGAGAAGCATGAGTGGCGGCATCCATCACACTATACCTGTAGCATCAGCAGAGCAGAACCACTCCAATTAAGAGACCTTATAGATAAAAGCAGAAAGAATAAGCAGAAGAATAAGCAGAAATGGAGGAGATGGTATTGAAGCTAGTATCAAGAAGCAGGATACTAGCTTCTGACATTCATGTTACATTTCTATTATTCCGAAAGCAGGGCCTGAGAGGGACTACATAACAGCCCTGGCACACAAATCTTACCAGTGCACACACAAAATCACTTCCCCATCTCCATGCCGCATATTGTGGAGAAACAGAGGTGCACAACAAATTCCATGGCAAAGTTTGCTTCACATAGATACCCCTATCACACCACAGAGATGCAAAAGTAATACAAGATATCATGGTCAGAAACAACCATACTCTATACAAAAACGATATAACCAATACTACCACCATGTACTGTAAATTACACAATGTTATGTGAGATCTTTGGATAATACAGTGTTATGCGGGATGTATGGATAATACAGTGTTATGCGGGATGTATGGATAATACAGTGTTATGTGGGATCTATGGATAATACAGTGTTATGTGGGATCTATGGATAATATAGTGTTATGTGGGATATATGGATAATATAGTGTTATGCAGGATCTATGGATAATACAGTGTTATGTGGGATCTATGGATAATATAGTGTTATGTGGGATATATGGATAATATAGTGTTATGCAGGATCTATGGATAATACAGTCTTATGCAGGATCTATGGATAATACAGTGTTATGTGGGATCTATGGATAATACAGTGTTATGTGGGATCTATGGATAATACAGTGTTATGTGGGATCTATGGATAATACAGTGTTATGCGGGATCTGTGGCTGATACAGTGTTATGTGGGATCTATGGATGATACAGTGTTATGTGGGATCTATGGATGATACAGTGTTATGTGGGATCTATGGATGATACAGTATTATGTGGGATCTATGGATGATACAGTGTTATGTGGGATCTATGGATGATACAGTATTATGTGGGAACTATGGATGATAGATTGGTGGATGATAATTGGTGGATGTCTGGAACTCCACCAGGGTGGTATTAACTTATACTCCCTCTAGCTGGAAGTTACAGAACATGGTGAGAGTCCTGAGAGGGCACAAAATCTGCAGACAGCAGCCTGCTACTGCTGCCTCGTAACTGGGGATAATCCCCCTCCATCAGGCCTGCTGCAGCTCTGCACCCACTGTATACAATGTCTGCCCTAATATTGCTGTTAAAGCAGCTTCTACCTTCTTCAGCCTTAAGTTCCTGACAGACTACATACAGCCAGCTACCTCAAGCGTCTGTGACAAGTCTAGCACTAGGCCGTGCTAAAGCCAGCCAGTCAGGTACCAGGGGAATGCAGGTGTCCCCAAGCCATTTGGTCAGGCCCCGGTGAGAGGACCCTGCATCTGCTCCTATACTGATGTATGATGTCTTACAATTGAACCATATTATCATCTCTGATATTGAAATTGTCTTCTTCATCTGTTTTTGGGGGGGCTGAAACATTACACTATAAATGCCACCGATAAAGAAAGATCCTTCACACTTTGCAAGTTTAAACAATATGGGTGCTTGGATTTATTTTATTTTGACAATCTGTGGTGGCCAACCATTAAAAGTATATGCTATGCTATGCGACTGTACCTACCCACAACAAACTCTACCTAACTGCCACTAGCATCTATGACCTGTAGCAAGTACAGATGTATTGTGCTTTTGCTTTTACTTGCATTCTACTATGCCTGGCCTTGATGACCCAAGGGCCTCAAATGAACTATGTGGCTCGGCACTGATAAGGACTGGTTTACACATCATGGCAGCTGATTTATCCATTTCTAGTATGCATGATATGGTGTGGAATTATTCAGTGGCTTCAGCCTTTGAATAAATCTTGCATTTCCAGGAAGGTCCAGGTGTAAGAGTTGAGAGTTTATTCTTGCATTACAGAGGTATTTCGTCAAGATTAATTATTTGTATATAATCTGTTCTGTGACTGTGTTCTGTAAAGGTGAATCACTCATGTGGCACTACTGTGCAGGATAGCATCAAGAATATAAAGGTTTAACCTTGCCATTAGACATTAAGAGGTCTTGCCCCTGCTGATCTGGCCTATCATCAGACAATTTTGGCTGGATTTCTAATTTTTAACATATGTAAAATGACATGTTTAATGGGGGGGCTGAAACATTACACTATAAATGCCACCAATAAAGAAAGATCCTTCACACTTTGCAAGTTTAAACAATATGGGTGCTTGGATTTATTTTATTTTGACAATCTGTGGTGGCCAACCATTAAAAGTATATGCTATGCTATGCGACTGTACCTACCCACAACAAACTCTACCTAACTGCCACTAGCATCTATGACCTGTAGCAAGTACAGATGTATTGTGCTTTTGCTTTTACTTGCATTCTACTATGCCTGGCCTTGATGACCCAAGGGCCTCAAATGAACTATGTGGCTCGGCACTGATAAGGACTGGTTTACACATCATGGCAGCTGATTTATCCATTTCTAGTATGCATGATATGGTGTGGAATTATTCAGTGGCTTCAGCCTTTGAATAAGTCTTGCATTTCCAGGAAGGTCCAGGTGTAAGAGTTGAGAGTTTATTCTTGCATTACAGAGGTATTTCATCAAGATTAATTATTTGTATATAATCTGTTCTGTGACTGTGTTCTGTAAAGGTGAATCACTCATGTGGCACTACTGTGATAATGATGAACACATTTATTTCACTTTAATGTCCTGGTAATGAGTCTGCTGATGTAAAAGAATTTCACGCATGGATAGATGGCATTGTTTATTGACGTGCATGCATTCGCACACAATATCCATGCAGCTGTCAGGGGGGTGAAAAGGCCCAGAATTGGAGGAGGGAACATCTGATGAAGAGTTTATTTTACTAAATATTTATCCTGATTATAAATCATAAATATCAGATTAGAGGGGCTCAGATTCCCACTTT
>CM033646.1:52619530-52622602 GCA_019512145.1 Engystomops pustulosus | reverse complement strand
ATTTCCTTCATATTTATTTCCATCCCCGCTTTCACTACCACAAATGCAATAATGTTTTAGGCCCATGGTGAGCTGAGCTGGGCACAGTGTTGGTGGCACGCGGAATACAGAAACTACTTTTCACTGAAGTTCACTTTCGTGAGCATTAGTATGAGATTAATGGCAATTTTCCTTTCTATGAAACTAGACAATATACTTATACCATGTCTTTACCTAATTTACTGTTACATGAAGTGTAAATAACAGTAATAGAGATGAGATATTGTAAGTGTGATAAAATTTAGGCAAGTAGACGATGGCCCTTGTTTAACCCATTACGCATTTGAGTACATATTATGAAGAGGGCTCAAGGGCATTATGCGCAACACTCCACCACTTGTCCGGATACTCCTGCGATCCCTGTCTCGGACTCGCGGGTGCACAGTGCCTCTCCATGTTCCGGTCCTGGCTGCACTCACCTCCCCCGGCTCCAGCCTCCTCCGCGCTTCCCGGCTCGGCGCGCAACATCCCGGTACTTAGGGCGTGCACGCGAGCTCCTAGGATTAAAGGGCCATGCGCCAATAATTACGCGCTGGCCTAATTTAAATTCCAGCCTCTTCCTATTGCCCTTGCTGGATCTCAAAGTCTTCCCATAAGAGAAGCTCTCCTGTGATTCCTCGTCGTTCCTGTGATTCCTGCGATTCCTGTGAATTCCTAGCTTTCCGTGAGTTCCTTGCTGTGTCCTGTGATTCCTGTCCGTTCACTAGTGATTCCTGTGCGTTCCTGTAGATTCCTTGTTGCGTTCCTGTCCATTCCTGTGGTCCTGCGTTCCGTGTGCCAGTCCGTCCCTGTGGTCCTGCGTTCCTGTGTGCCAGTCCTCTTGGTCCTGGTTCCTGTGCTGCCAGCTCTGCGATTCTGAGTGAGTGGTGTCTCCTGTATTACTACCTTCAGGCAGGCCACCGGGGCTAGTCGCACCTGTGGAACACCTGTGGAATCCCGCCGCGCAAGTCCACCCAACTTGGGCTTCCTGGTGAAACACGGGTTTCCACTTAAGACTCCTTCGGTCCCAGGTCGGCTAGTACCACCCTCCCGGGTGGTCCAAGGGTCCACAGGACCCCGGTCCTGACACCACTGACATTCTGCAATCCAATGGTGTTAACAATTTTACTTCTATCGGAAATAAAACTCCAGGACCTGTCATAGGCAATATCTGTAACAGTTTGCTGGAGGCACCATGTTATAGATCCTTATCATACAAAAAAAATTAAAACTTTTTTAAAAAACCTAAAAATTCTGCCCCCCTTTTCCCTGAAATGATATAAAACTAAAAAAACCCATTAATAAATAAAAATTTAAGCCATAAACATGTCAGGTATTGTAGTGTCCCAAAGTCTCAAACTATCAAACTCTAAAATTGTTATTTCCTGCAGTGTGAACCACAAAATGGCACCAACCAAAAGGTTTTACTATCTCCAAATGGTACAATGAAAGAATCAGCTCATCCTACAAAAAAATAACACCTTAAAACGGTCCGAACACTGATGTATGAAATAGTTATACGTCAGAATTTGTAAAAAAACAATTTTTTGTTCAAAAGATTTTCATTTTTTTTTAATTTACCTCATCTCTAAAACAACCACCCTAACCGGCGTATCATTTGGCTGTACAGTAATCATACCTAAAACCTGTCCAGAAGAAAAGGGTGTTTTTAATTGCCATTAATTGCATTTACAATTTTTTTTCATTTTCCCAATCACAGCAAGGAAGAATGTCACAGCAATATGTCACTAGGAATTCCAGTTTGTTAGGCAAAACACTCTTGGGTCCATTAAATGTCAGGATAAGGAACACATGGAAGTGGAGAAATGTAAAACCAGGTGAATATCGACGTGTCTTATCACAATGAAGAACTCCAGTGGATATGTAGATTCGTGGTTTTCTTCAAACAGTAATGGGACTATCGTTTCTGGATGTACGTTCCCCTCTTCAGGTCACAAGATAAACTGGTGGCGGGACTGTTTACTAAAAAGCCAGAATGTCCTGAGTGTGATTAGGAGTCCCTAATGACCCTATGAATGAACCGGCAAAGGCTAACCAGAGGATTGGGCACACCCTGTCTCAGACATATCCACTGGAGTTCTTCATTCTGGTAGTGTGTCATATTCAATGTTTTTTCTATCACACAGCTCCATTGAAAACTTAAATGCTAATATAGGAAGGCACTGGTTATTGTTTAGTTTTTTTTTCTATCTGCCTGTAATCTTGTTTAAGGACAAAATGGGCCCCAAAAACATTGGTTGTGAATGCAGCCCAACTTTAAAACACAAAGCTTTGCTTGAAGTAATTGCATTTTACAAATGCTATTTAATCATTTAATGTGTGCAAATGTTCATGCACAGTTTTCAGCGAGAACATTAACCTCATATTTTTATAATTGGATATAACATTTGTTAGAATCAGAATTGAGACATTAAATAGAAAGAATGATTAACGCTGGGATATTACAGAAATATGGATGAGGCACATTTGGCAACTTTCTCTGACCTACTTAATGTACACACAAGGGTTTATATATTAATCGCCTCCATAACCTTTATGTTGCCTGAAGACCCACAGTACAAAATAAATACAATGCAAGACATGTAGCTGCAAACGCTTAATTAGGGTTATGGTTAGCAAAGGTTTTAAATTGATTCACTGTTAAGGGTATATGGTTCGGGCAAAAGTCCCACAATGAAGCTGAGCGGATAATGTAGTAAATATTGAATGTCACAATACAATTGTGTCCTTTGGACAATACCAGGAATTTATTTTCTCAGTCGCCGGCTAGCAGATAGAAGACAGGGGTGTGGTAGCAGAGCCAATCACATTGCACTGTATTTACACCGGTTTCAGGTCTTCACATGACACAGGATCATCAGCTGTGCCTGCTTAACGGGGTGTCACTATGTTCTTGTATAGAGGCTTCAAACCCCAAAATTGTGAAGCAGCGTTAGTAGATCTCTGTATGAGAAGTAAGACTATTATTTTTAATAGGCATCATCAAAAATATTAAATCTAACTTGCTCAATTTTTCTCGGCTCCAGTGCTGAA
>CM033646.1:52524530-52614530 GCA_019512145.1 Engystomops pustulosus | reverse complement strand
GGACTTCTGCAGACAGTATACCACCATAGGTCTTCCCAGGTGTGACGTACCGCACGGTGGCAGCCGAGGTCGATGTACCTTGCGAGATGACAATCTCGTAGACAGTCCCCAAGGAATCAAAGGGTCAGGGCGGCGGCAGAGAATGCAACGTCCAGGTCCAAGTCCGGGGTCAGCAACGGGAGGTCCAGGCAGTGGGAACTGGGAACAGGCACCACGAACACAGCAAGCACAGAGGAACTCCAGGTAACACAGGACTCAGGAGCTGGAACACAAGGAACACACAGGAATACACAGGACGAGGATACACGGGACTTCATTAATCCTCCTCGCTTTTAAGTCTTTCTCTAAGGATGAGGCACAAAGATCCGTGCAAGGAACACAGGAAGAGGCAGGATTCTAAGGTGAGGTGTTCAGCCGTGCACCATTAGACGGTGTGCGTGCACTATTAAATTTCGGCCGGAGCCGCGCGCGCAGCCCTAGGAACTGGGACGCGCGCGCATGGCCGTCCCGAGGTAGTGCAGGAGCCGGGAGAGTAAGAGACACCGGGCGCAGCTGGGGGCACTGAAGGAGACACGGATGCGCCAGCGATCCGTGACAGTACCCCCCCCCCTTTCGGCCTCCTCTCTTCTTGGGCGAGAAAACGTTGGAGAAGCTCTTTCCAGGATCGTTATCCTTGGATGCTCCCAGGATCTCTCCTCAGGACCACATCCTTTCGCAGTGCTACCATAAACAAACCGCCTCCTCTCACGTCTTAGTATCCAGGATCTCTTTCCACCAATTGAAGACATCGGTGGAATCAGCTTGTGGTACCGGAGGAAGGAGTAATTTGTCGGTTGAAGCGGTTGAAAGATGACTGGCTTAAGGGAGAGAAAAACGTGGAAAGAATTAGGAATGCGCATGCTGGGAGGCAGATCAACTTGTAAGCCACCGGGTGACGCGGCCGAGAATTTCAAATGGACCAAGAACTCGAGGTCCCAATTTCCTAGCTCCGGGATCTTCAGGCGAACATACTTGGAGCGGAGCAGCCAAACCTTGTTCCACCTAGGAGCTAAACATAGGATGGTCGGCGTCTTTTGTCTGCTTGATGCTTGGCTAGGGCCTGTAGCTCGGAGCAATGATGGTGTGTGGGACTTGCTACCAGTATGGCTTTCAGATCACGTACCAGGGTCCTCCACAGCAGGAACATCTGCCGACATAGGTACGGAAGAGGATGCCGAGGATGCCCCCCAAAAGTCTTAGTTAATAAAAAAGGGAGCAGAACCGGCAGAAGTGGAGTGCAGGGAATTGTAAGAAAATTCCGCCCATGGTAGCAAGAGATGATGCCCAGTACATACCTGACGGGCAGAGACGCTCGGTGGCGGAGCTAGCAATCAACTAAAGTCTGATTCCACCCTTCCAACTTGGCCGTTATTCTGTGGGTGATAGGCAGAATAGAAGTCCAAGTTCACCTGCAACGTTGCACAAGATCTCCAGAATTTGGACACAACTGAACTTCCTCGATCCGAGACGATGTTCTGAGGGAAACCATGAAGCCGGAAATAATGCTGGAAGAAGTCTGCGAGACGTGGAGCAGAAGACAAACCTTGTAGAGGTAGACAAGTGAGACAGCTTCGAAAAGCGGTACGTCACACACGAGATAACGGTGTGCCAGAAGATGGCGGCTAATGTCCGTACAAGTCCATAGCCACATGAGACCTTGGCTGGTAGGCACGGTAACGCAAACAGATACCAGCAGGCTTTAAGTCGTGAAGGCTTGTTGCGGGCACAAGAGGCACATGAACCCACAAAATCCCGACGTCCTTGACCAAATCATGTCCCCATAGAACGGGAAATTAAGGCCACCGAGCTCTGGCATTGCACCGCAGGGTGCCCCGCCTACACGAGAAGAATGTCCCCAGTTCAGATCCTCTTTCGGAGACCAGGTCGCACGTAAGTCTGCACGGGAGGCTATCTGCCGGAGGTCCACCTGCGCGGCAAGCACAATTCTCGGTCTGGGGAACATATTCCTCGGAGCAGAGCCTCCCTCCCCATAACATCAGAAGCATGGGACAAGGCGTCAGCCTTGATGTTTTTCTCTGGCAGGCGAAAATGGACTCTGAAGTCAAGCGAGAAAAGAGAGGGACCACCGGGCTTTGAGTGATTTTCAAACGTGAGCCGTCTGAAGTACTGGAAGGTTTTTGTGGTCCGTGAAAATGCTGACTGGAATCGGGCTCCCTCCAGCAGATGACGCCACTCTTTCCAAAGCCAGCTTGATGGCAATAAGCTCCCGATCTCCAATGGAATAATTTCTCTCCACGGAGGAGAAGGTTTTGGAGAAGAAACTACAAGTGAGTGTTCGTCCCCCCCCTTTTCCCCTTCTTTTAGTTACTGCCCCATCACCCACGGAGGAGGCATCAACCTCTCACCAGGACGGCTTTTCAGTATCCGGTCGGGTAAGGACTGAAGCGGATGAAAAAGCAGTTTTTTAATTTCGTGAAGGGCCTTCTTTCTGGCCGCTGGTGGCGCAGACACGGGGATTAGCACCCTTTTTTCGTAGTGCCACCATCGGCGCGACCAAAGATAGAGTGGGATAAATTGGCCTATAAATTAGCAAGCCAGAAATCTTTGTATATCTCGCAGTCCCAGCTGGGCGTACAGGCCATTGAAGAAACCGCAGATAACTTGGGCCAGGATCCTCGCAAACCCCTATCAGAAATTATGATAGCCAGTGAATGAGAAGGCCATCCTCTGATGAAGTGGCACTTCTCCGAGCTTTGGCATAGAGGTGGTTTTGTCCCTGAGGTGGCTAGAGAACCTCCATACATGAGACTGGTGACCCAGATTGGGCAGAATACACTGGATGTCGTCCAGGTACACCACACGCAACTGTACAATAAGTCCCGGAAAATATCATTTACAAACTCCGGAAAACGGCTGGCGCATTAGCAAGTCCAAAGGGCATAACTAGATATTCACAATGCCCATCACACGTTGTTAAAGCAGGTCTTCCACTCGTCACCCTTCCTGATGCGGATGAGGTTTAGCCCCACGAAGATCCAATTGGAAAAAATTCTTCGCAACCCCCGCGACGATCAAATAGCTCCGTGATAAGTCGGCAGAGATAGCGGATTCTTAAACGTTGACCTTTTGTTAGACCGCGATAGTCTCTACATGGGGCGATTAGCCCTCCTTTTTTGTGACAAAAAGAAACCACACCGCGCCAGCTGGCGAGGAGATTTGCGGATGAAACCTCTTTGCAGATTTTCCTTAACATATTCCGACATAGCGGCATCTCAGGAACACGAAAGCGGATACAACCCGACCCCGTGAGTGGAGAAGATCCAGCAGCAGGTCAATGGGGCAATCATAGGGACGATTGGAGGAAGATCTCCGGCGTTAGTTTTTTTAATAAAACACGTCTAGCAAAGTTGACCCGGTACGGAGCGGGAAGTCCCTCCAGGGCTTGGGAGACAAGGTAGCAGTCCGACAGGAAGCGGATGTGGAACCGTCATGCAGCTGGGGGCAACCGGACCCAACGTAAAATCTCCCCAAAGACCAGTCCGAATCAGGGGCATGATGCTGCACCAGGGGAGACTCCAGCAGGAGTGGTGGTAAGTGCACTGTGGCAGCACAAAAAAGGAGAGTCTCTCTTTAATATGGGCAATGCAAACAACTTTAAGGACAAGGAGGTTCAGTGCGAAACCAGATAAGGCACGGATGAGAATCTGGCCTACTGAACGTGAGGCAATGACAAGGGCTTCTCAAGACTAACCACCGGTAAGATGCAGGGCGACAGTGGCAGCAACTTACAAAGTTCGCTGTGGAGCCCTGATCCAGGAAGCGGAAACCGGACGTCGGAGTACAGGTGCCAATGCTGAGGAGTACCGGAGAATCAGCGTGAGAAGCTTTTATTCACACCTAGGGACGTTCTCCTGAAGAGCCTAGTGCTGGCAGTTTCCCGGGGCGTTGGGGACGTACAGGGCAAGTCCCGACAAAGTGCTGTGGGCTGTGGCACACTACACTTCCCAATTTCTTCTGACGTCGTCTGGGAAGCCGTTGTAGAGTTAGCGGTTCGGTCACCTGCATGGGTTCCTCAACAGAAGATTCAGGCGGGACCTGGACGGCCTTTGGAAGACTGGCGCCAGGCGAGCATGCGTCTAACACGGCCTTGGGGATACTCGTAGCGTATTCCTCCTGCTCGCTCCTTAACGAACATGCAATTCGAGTGGCCGTGTGATGATGTCACTAAGAGTAGATGTAAGATCCCGAGCTGCCAGTAGCGTCCTGGACCTGCGCTAGTAGAGCCATTTCAAAAAATTTGTAGCGATGAGGGCTGCATTTCCAGCAAGTTCAGAACCAGAGTGCGGATTGAACTGCGTACTCTTCCACCCATCACCGTGAGTTTGGCCTGGCGGGCAAGTTCAACAATGCGACTCCGTAGAGGCGCTCGTGCTGGTTCCCTCGAGACTGACCGAACTCTACAGAAACTGCATGTGATGCTGACACAACCGGGTCATCTTCTCTGTCCCAAAGCGGAGTAGCCGCAGGCCAGGAGTCTTCCCTAAAGAAAGGCTGAGGACAAAGGCCACCTGGACCGCTCTGTGGCAATTGCGACGGCAGAGTTTCTATGTGCAGAGCATGGTGTTATGAAGCCCCTGCACTATCTTGGGATCTCCTCATACTTGCCAGGGCAAAGAGAGCGTAGCTTGGGTTCAGTAGCAGCAGGCAGTAAGCCGGGTAAAGCAGGGTCGCAAGCGGCTCGCTTATGAGACTTTTGCGGATAGTTGGGTTAGCAAGTAGTTGTTGCTAACCTGGCTTGGTGCTTTGTCTAGCTGATTCCGCTGTGCTGAGCAATCTGCCGGGACTGTGGGAATCACGATGGTACGAGATCCTGCTGACTGGGAGAATGGAGCCTCGGCGGGATTCCATGGGCCGGATCGTACTGTTAGGATCAGCTGGATCCTCTGACCACCGTGCGGGAGATGTAACTAGCCAACACCCGAACCGTAGCCTAGCGGCCCTGTAATTCCACCAGAGCCCTGGCCGCATAAGAGGGTTGGACTGACTGCGGCAGGATACCACTGGTCGTTCCCAGGTGTGATCAGCCCACGGTGCAGCCGAGGGTCTGGTACCTTAGGCGGATGACATCTCGTAGACGGTCCAGGCACAGGGTCCAGGGGGCGGCAGAGATGCAACGTCAGGTCCAAGTCCGGGGTCAGCAAGGAGGTCCGTCAGTGGGAAACGGGAGCACAGGCACACGGACACAGCAACCACGGGGAATCAGGTATAAACGGACTACAGGAGCGGGACACACAGGAACCCCGAATACCCAGAACGTAGGAACACGGGAACGCAGGCAATACTCGCTTGAAGCTTTCTCTAAGGCTATGAGGCACAAGATCCGGCAAGAACACAGGAAGAGGTCAGATTCTTAAAGGTGAGGTCGTTCAGAAACCATTGGCAACCAATTAGTGTGGAGCTGGCACCTTTTTAAATTTTCGACCTGTAGCCGCGCGCTAGTCCCCGCCTTCCGAGGAGTGCAGGAGCCGGGAGACGGTAAGAGACAACCGGGCAGCACGGGGGAGCCATGAAGGAGGCACAGATGCGCCCCCTAAGCGGTAATCCGGCAGGGATTCGCGGGAGGCACCCATGACAGTAGTTCTTACCAGTAGTTCTTACAATAAGGCAAGAAAGTTCTCAATCGACCAACTGATAACCTTATCATTACTCTAGCCTGACACAACGTATTTTTATGAAATAAAAGGTTGTGGGCACATTGCAGCTAACATTAATGGGGTAAATCCACTAATAATATAATTCGTATCAATGACTGATTAAAAATGTATGCTAACATGTTACTTAGTTATTCTAAAATTTTCTGCCTCCTCTTACCAGAAAACTGTTGTGATATAGGCTATAATGAGAATTAAAATACTACTGTCCTTTGTATCAGTCCTATGACTTTTGGTCCCTGTGGAAGAGACACAGAACAGAAGATGTCATTTGTCGCACAACCAACCATATTCATATGTCCGCACTGCCTGCAGGGCCGCATCTGCTCTGCCTTAAGCGAGATGATAATCTCCCTCAGGTGGCAGATGTCCATATGCCCCTGAGGCCGTATGGGAAAATATAGGGGCCACATGTTACGCAATAGGGGGCCTCTTGCCCTGCCCGAATCACCCACATGAAAATCAATCATGTCTGTATCTTTAAGTACCGATGTGAATGCTGTATATATCCTTCGGCTGTGTCGCTCTGTTGCCTGGAGGCAGGAAGCGTGGGGATGAACATCATGTTGCCTGCATCTCTGCCCAGCACAAGGAAACGAAGAGGATGTGAGCACCTGATTGGAGAGCATGACTGGGTCGATGTATTTTCTTTATATTTACAGAAAAAGGGGTTGTATTTAATACAAAAGGGGGCTGTATATAATAGAAAAAAGGAGGCTGTTATAACCGAAAAGGGGGGCCTGTATATAATAAAAAAGGAGGCTGTATTCAATAAAAAAGGTTATATAATATAAGGGGGTGCATATAATATAAAGGGCTATACTAATATAAAAGGAAGGAGGTATATAACAAAGAAGGGTAACTGTTATTTAATGTCAAAGGGGACTGTATATAAGTAAGGAGGCTGTTTATAACAGAAAAGGGGCGACTTTATATAACAGAATCAAGGGGGCTGTATAGAATAGAACGCGGCTGTATGTAAAAAAGGGGGCTATATCTAATATTCGGGGGCTACATATTATATTAAGGTTGTCTGGATATCCAATACGGGGAATAATATTTAAGAATAAGGGGGCTAATATTATTTAAGTGGGGCTGTATATAAAATAAAGGGCTGTATGTAATATAAGGGGGCTGTATATAATATAAAAGTGGGGGGGGGGGGAAAAAAATGTATATAATTAAGGGGGCACATATAATATAAGGGTGCTATCTATGTTAAAAGGAGCTGATATAATAATATTGTGGGCTGTTATAATATAAGGGCTGCATATTATTTAAATAATAATAGGGGGGGGGGTTGCATATCATTTAAAAAAGGGGCTATATATTATATCAGGGGGTGTATATTATGGAATATGGGGGCTGCATATTTTTATAAGAGGGGACTGTGTATCATTAATGGGGGCTATATATTTTATAATAATGGTGCTTCATATTATCCAATATTGGGTGAGCTGGACATTATATAACCTGCGGGGGTTGCGTTTAACCATAATTGAACTGCATATTATTTAATCAAGGTGGGCTATATATAAGATCACTTTAAGGGTAAAATCATATAACAGCTATTGGAGGGGACTGTATATAGATGTAATATATGAGGGGCTGTATTTAAAAAGTAGGGGAGTCTATATGGGGCAACTGTATGTATTTAATTGAGTGAGGGCTATATATAGGGCAACCTTGATAATAGGACATTTTGGTGGCGGTAAAATCTGTATATAAGATATAACATGTATCAGTAGAACCTGGCATGTATGGGGTTGGATTTTAATTAATTAAAGATCTGTTTTATAATTTAAATTGGGGAGGGAGCCCTTTATTGTATACTCTTTAAAATAAATGCAGAAGGGCCACATTTGTCTGATTCTAATATCCACTCCTGTGATGTATTTTGGAGGGACACAATGGTATGCGTTGTGTCATGAGAGGTGTACAGTATCGTATTTGAGAAGCAGCTACTTTTTACGGTCACTTTTATACCGGGAGGGGGGGACCGGGGGGTGGGATTGGAGTAGGGGGGAAGGTGCGGAATGTGGGATTGAAACTGAAGACATCTGCAAGCAAATTCAACGTCCTGGGCGGAGAAAGCGTAATGAAGGTTCTCTTGCAGATGAGATTGTCCACCTGTGGAGGAATGTAAAGGCTTTTTCAAAATTTGGAAATTCATGTGCCAAACATAATTCCCTGAAGCAGAGGAGATCTGTCGTGTTGAGCGGGGGTGGCGCGGGCGACATCTGCTTACATATGTTGGGATTCTCAGGCAAGCAAAGACCCTAAATCCCATACATAAAACATCCTTTATATAGTCACCAGAAAAGAAACTTATTGCACTATATAGGCACCCGCACGTATTATGTTCCCTAATTTAGCCTCCCCAGTCGACACGCCTCCTCCCTTTATACATCAGACCGTCCCTCCCCTGTATCAACATGGCCGCCCCAGTATACCCCGCCTCCCCCCTTATAACCCAGCCCCTCCTCACTCTTGTCTGTTGCGACACTCGTGATGCAGCACACGGTAACACATCCTCCTGTGCTGTTGTGATATTGGCGGCAAGAGGGCGGGCCGGTCATAGGTGTACATGGAGTTAAGAGTAGATGTACAGAGGAGGAGAGTGCCGACCGCATAATCTTTTAACTAAACTGCGTAACCTACACCTCCTAATAAGCTGTTGTAGCATTCCTTTAAGGCACTTTCATCCTGAGAGCTCGATAAGAGGTCTCGCCACTGTTATAACAGAGAACTCTCTGAACTTTTATATACATTTTCTTGGACCATTGAAATTTTTCCTATGAAACTAACACTTCTTACTTTCTTTTACCCAGAAAGGGTGTACTTTACTTAATCTATGTGTGTTGTTTATATACTTCTGTATCGCTTGAACTAGCAGCACAGAGTATTAACATTGAAGACATTTCTGACTGTGCAGCATATCCCCCCCCCCTACCTTTCCTGTTCATAGAAGCTAAGTTTTTCACAGATTGTTTTGTAGCAAGAAAGAAAACGAGGCTTTGTTTACTTTGCGCACGGCAGAACAAGCCCTGTGACACTTGTAGAGTCAGTGGGGTTGCTGTACTGGAGCTGTTTACCCTCTAGAAAACCCGTGTGCTACATCCTTTATCTTTGGTGCAGTGCCAGTAGTCTATGGAGACACTTTGTCTGTGGTTTATGACGAATATGGCTTTAACTAAAAAAAATGCGTAATGTTGTTTTTTTCAGCTTAGTGAACATAGCATTGAGGAAGACTAATGTACGGTCTACTAGCGAATAAAAAAAATAGAAACGGGAAGAGGGAAGAGGGTAAGGCGGGGAAAAGAAAAGAAAGGGGAAGGGAGAATGAGGAAGAGTAAGAATGGTAAAGGGAGTAAAAATAGGGATACTGCTCAATATAAACATTAGGTGAAAAAAAAAAAGAAAGACATTACCATTTGAGTCGAACTCGTTGTTTTTGACTGAAAGCAGGGGAATAAAGAAGAAAATAGGTGCACCAGCAGAGACAGTTCAGAGACAGACGGTGCACCAGAAACCTAATTTGCATAAACAACACTTTCTGTAAAATTACAGATCACTCGGAAACAAGGTATTTGTAGGAAGCTTACCATATAAAGTGGCTTACACAAGTTTTATCTTACTTGGGTGATTATTTAATGCATCTCATTAAATTATTGAATGCAAATGGTAAAAAAAACAAAACAATGCCCAGATATTCATACTCAGCGACCAGGTATACTTTTACAGCAACCTGGTAAATGATGCCATACAATGCAGACAATGGGGCACACTTTCTTACCTTGTCTGGAGGAGTACCCGAAAGTGCCATGTCTGTCGATAATGCACTGTGCCGTAATTCACTAAGATTGTACGCCTGATATCCTGCACGTGTCCGCCAGAGTTCATATTTTTCTTCCTGGTGTATGTAAGTGCTTGATCTTGCGACACAAAAGTAGCCAAAAAAGGACCGCATGCACCTAAATCCAAGCCGTGCAATCCCTGAAAATGGCGCACAGTCTGACGAAAGTGCGTTCTACAACCCTTAGTAAATGAGCTCCAATCAGAACTGTTATTATCTCACATTTCCATATAGATCTAGTTGTACATTTACCTCTTTTATTGCCTTGTTATAATATCCCATCATAGCATTTGGATATCATAAAGTGAGATCTGCTGAGCAAGGCAAACCTTGTCTGCATTCATAAAGCCCTGTCTCATAAATACTGATGCCAATACTATATGTATTTTTAGGGCATGCAGGCTGTACATTATAACACTACCTGAATATGTAAGCTCAATCCAATTAACTCAATTAGGACTGAGATTCATTGTATAATGTGCGACTATCAGCTGTACACTGCGGTGCTGAAACACCATGACAAGTCGCTGCACTTGTGAAAGTATCACAGTCCCTTTAGTCAGCTGATTTGCACTGAAAAGTGGGAATCTGAGCCCCTCTAATCTGATATTTATGATTTATAATAAGGATAAATATTTAGTAAAAGAAACTCTTTATCAGATGTTCCCTCCTCCAATTCTGGGCCGTTTCACCCCCTGACAGCTGCATGGATATTGTGTGCTATGGCATGCACGTCAATAACAATGCCACTCTATCCATGCGTGAAATTCTTTTACATCAGCAGACTCCTTCCAGGACCTTAAAGTGAAATAAATGTGTTCATCATTATGTAAAATACATTATATTTGTATTACAGCAAGTGCTGCTTATATTAAAGAATAATCTATTCATGGCAGAATGCATTTCTTAACACGTATATTACAAGGAAAATGCATTTTCAATGTTTTCACTGTGCCAAGCTTACTAGATTTGTGATAGCACTGAACTGTAATCGTCATTTTTATATAACTCTCAAATAACCACAGTGTGCATTATACATTCATTTTACATTGTTACCATTAGAAATCCAGCCAAACTTGTCCTGTAAGGCCAGATCACATGGGGCAAGACTCTTAATTTCTAATGGCAAGGTTTAAACCTTTATTTCTTATGCTATCCTGTCACAGTAGTGCCACATGAGTGATTCACCTTTACAGACACAGTCACAGAAACAGATTTATACAATAATTATCTTGACGAAATACCTAACCTCTGTAATGCAAGAATCAAACTCTCCCCAACCTCTTACACTGGAACCTTCCTGAAATGCAAGATTTATTCAAGGCTGAGCAACTGAATAATTCCACACCATATCATGCATCTAGAATGGATAAATCAGCTGCCATGATGTGTAAACCAGTCCTTATCAGTGCCGAGCCACATAGTCATTTGAGCCCCTTGGGTCATCAGGCCGGGCATAGTAGAAATGCAAGTAACAGTCAAAAGCCAATACATCTGTACTTGCTACAGGTCATAGATGCTAGTGGCAGTTTAGGTAAAGTTTGTTGTGGGTCCAGGTACAGTCGCATAGCCAATAGCATATACCTTGGTAATGGTTGGCCACCACAGATGTCAATAAAATAAATCCAAGCACCCTATTGGTTTAACTGGCAAAGTGTGAAGGATCTTTCTTTATATGGTGGCATTTATAGTGTGGTAATGTTTCAGCCCCCCAAAAAAAAACAGATGTAAGAACGACAACTTTCAATATCCGTAGAGATAAGTATGGTACAAATTGTATACGCATCATACATCAGTATAGGAGCAGGATGCGGGGCCTTCATCGGGGGCCTGACCAAATGGCTTGGGGACACCTGCATTCCCCTGGTACCTGACTGGTGGCTTTAGCACGGCTAGTGCTAATCTTGTCACAGACGCTTGAGTAAGCTTGGCTGTATGTAGTCTGTCAGGAACTAAGGCTTAAGAAGGTAAGAAGCTGCTTTAACAGCAATATTAGGGCAGACATTGTATACAGTGGGTGCAGAGCTTGCAGCAGGCCTGATGGAGGGGGATTATCCCCGTTACGAGGCAGCAGTAGCAGGCTGCTGTCTGCAGATTTGTGCCCTCTCAGGACTCTCACCATGTTCTGTAACTTCCAGCTAGAGGGAGTATATTAATACGCACCCTGGGGAGTTCCAGCATCCACCATATCACCACCATCTATACCATAGTTCCCACATAAACTGTACATCCATAGATCCCACATAACATTATCATCATAATCCCACAAATCTTTATCATCCTAGATCCCACATAACACTGATCATCCAGATCCCACATAACATGTATCCCATAGATCCCACATAACACTGTATCATCCATAACCCATAACATGTATCCCCACATATCCCGCATAACACTGTATCATCCAAGATCCCAATAACACGTATATCCATAGATCCCACATAACACTGTATTACCATAGATCCCACATAACACTGTATATCCATAGATCCTGATAGACTGTATTACATAGATCCTGCATAACACTAATTATCCATATATCCCACTAACACTATATTATCCATAGATCCCACTAACACTGTAATTAACCATAGATCCATGCATAACACTATTATCCATAGATCCCACATAACACTATTTATCCATAGATCCCACATTAACACTCTTATTATCCATAGATCCACATAACACTGTATTATCCATCATCCCGCATAACCTGTTATTAATCCTACATCCCGCATACACTGTATTATCCAAAGATTCTCACATAACATTGTGTAATTTACAGTACATGGTGGTAGTATTTGGTATATGTCGTTTTTGTATAGAGTATGGTTGTTTCTGACCATGATATCTTGTATTCTTTTGCATCTCTGTGGTGTGATAGGGGTATCTATGTGAAGCAAACTTGCATGGAATTTTTGTTTTGCACCTCTGTTTACTCCACACAATATGGCGGCATGGAGATGGGGAAGTGATTTGTGTGGTGCACTGGTAAGATTTGTGTGCCAGGGCTTTATGTAGTCCCCTCCAGGCCCTGCTTTCGGAATAATAGAATGGTATCAACATGAATGTAAGAAGCTAGTATCCTGCTTCTTGATACTAGCTTCAATACCATCTCCTCCATTTCTGCTTATTCTTCTGCTTATTCTTTCTGCTTTTATCTATAAGGTCTCTTAATTGGAGTGGTTCTGCTCTGCTGATGCTACAGTATGTGTGATGGATGCCGCCACTCATGCTTCTCCCAGTGGATAAAAATCATTACTTTATTTCTATTACAGACAGGAAATGTGAAGAGTACGGCAGGAGCCAGACGTCTGCTCTAGTCTTTTTTCTTGCTCAAGTATTATTTATGTTCTTTTGCATATTCCCTAAACATATTCTTCTTAGTAAGTCTCCACTTTAAAGTCTGCAGTTCTTTACACTGAGTATACCTACAATTTATTTACAGGGGTAAATGAACGTTCACATTTGTATACTTAACTTCTGATTTTAACACAGAAGACAAGATCTTGGACAACTTTGCTTCATTCACCAATGACCTGGAGCCACTTTGTGCCTTATTAAACGTTCCTTCATGGATTGTAAACTGGAACTGGAAACTTTAACTCAGTTCTATAGCTGCATTGCTCTTTATGAGAAATATCTATTTATTTTTATCTCTCCTCGCAGTAGATCTTTTACAACGTCTTTTACCATCATATATATATTAAAGCAACACGCCAGGTTCCAAAATAAGAAAAAATGGTGAACGTCTATTCATGGTGCACTGCAACATATCAGTTACAAACAGCTTCCTCAAGCATGCTAGCCACAAGTTAAGTGAAGAACCTAAAATGTGATGATGTCTAGGGTTCCATGACAGCATTTCGGATCTCCCAGGTTGTTCTAAGTATTACCATTTCAGGCTTGCTGGAGGTAGGCTGTAATAGTAAAGCTGTTGTGCAGAAAGTGAGAGGTATTGTTTGGGAGGACCGCTTTCTGTCCTACAGGCAGATAAAAGGTACATGGTAAAAGCCTGAATATACTGCAGTTAACTCAAGGGTTAAGGCAGACAGTGTCGTAAGCAAGAGAAGTCTGTTTGGTCTATGTGGCCTAGCTAGCATAGACACCTTTTAATGTCCTACTGGGCCTGTTATTTGGAGTAGGGGTACGCTGGTAGTTGGACTCCTCTCCATCTGGGCTTCGGTCCTTGGGTTTCTGTATAGCCCACAGTATGCAGGTCGCAGTTCATAGAGCTGATTTAACGAGCCAAACTAGATAACTGAAGGCTGGTCTGAGTTCACACACAAATGGTAACTGAGTGCCTCCGATATTCAGCCAAGAGCATGTGCTGCGCAGGCCTGGTTCTCTTAATGTATTAGGCAGTGCCCAACTGGGCAGGGTTTATTTTGTATGTGCTTAAGCCAAGGCTGAATTTGTGTTTGACAAGAAGCGCGAGTAAAAAACACTTGATTGGCCAGGAGTGAACAATAAGTTAATAATATGTTGTAAAACTTGCCCTGATTGTCAATTGCATGCTCCCATGTGTACACTTTCGAAGTCCGTGGTACCTCTGCCCATATTGAGGTAGCATTTGAAAGCATGGTTCTGGATTTGGTGGGTCCTCTGGACTATGCTAACCCGATGACCCTGAGCCATCCCACTACGGCCCACACATCTGCAAATAATGCTAAATATGTGTGGCATTTTTGCCAAGTAGGAACTACCTTAGGAGATCCTCACAGATCATGACCCCATCATTCAAAAGATACTAAGAAGCCACGTTGGCAGATGGAGTATGCTAAAGAAGGTGGTAAAGAAGGATGGGAAGGACTGAGATGTACTGTTGTCATATTTAATGTTCCCCATCCGTGAGGTCCCACAGCCTCTACTGGATTTTAGCCATTCGAGTTAGTGTACGAGACATCCCAGGGGCCTTCTAGACATAGCCAATTAGTACATGGAACAAGAGCCCACCCCCCACAAAAGTGTAATAGACCATATCGCAGATATGCAGGACAGGGTGCGGCCGTCATCCATAGTCAAGGAGCATATGGAGGAGGCACAAAGAACTCAAAGCTGGGTTTATAACAGGTCAGCAACGTAAGGAGACCTCTTAATCCCAGTGATCAGGTACTTGTGCTAGTCCACACTGTAGAGTAGTAATTCTTGCCAAATGGCAAGACCGTTTGAGGTTCTAGAGAAAATAGGTAGTGGTGAACTACAGATATGCCAGCCCGCGCCGCAGAAAATCCAAGCAGACTTCATGTAATGTCTGAAAGACAGAGTCGCTTTACAGAGATGGTCTGTCTATCCACCCTCCTTAATACCCTTTACGGCTGCAAATAATGCAGAGATGAATAGAATACTCTTACCAAAGACAACAGCGAGAGGCTCGAGCAGTTGTTGCAAGAAATACAGATGTGTTTTCAGAGTTGCCCAGATACACATCTGTATTAAACATGATATTGTCACTGAGCCAGGGATAAAGGTAAGATCTGGCTGTACCGAGTCCCTAAGGCTCAAGAAAAGCCATTTCAAGCAGAGGAGCTCAAAAGATGCTCAAACTACTGTTTTTGAAGGAGTCCAATCCAATATTAAGTGAGTGGGCCCAGTCCAATTGTACTAATTCCCAAACGTGATGGGATATTGTAATTTTGACATCATACGGGATCTAACTAAAGGATATTGCATGTACCCCTGACGATTGGGCTAAAGAAAAGACAGCCTTTATCACCCATGAGGTCCTTCTTCACTATGTTGTGTTACGTTCGGGTGTAGGTCTTCTTTATGAGTATTGTTAGTATCCTGTAGAAAGACCCCTTCTACCAGCATCACCAGCTGTCTGCATACGCTGAGTTGATGAAAGAAGAAATTTTGATCGTATTTGTAAAAACTATAAATTTTGCATATCCATGTAATGGGCTAAAGAATAAAAGGTGTCGTGTAGAAAGGATGCAGAAAGGGTCAGACAGATGTTGGTGGTAGGGGATTCTATACTAATGCGGGCAGGTATCTTCCAGGTGCACGGGTTCGACATGTTGCGGATCAGATGGAACAGATTGCTGGACTAGGTTGGAGAAGATCCAGCTGTCAAGGTTCAACATGGTACAGTCTGTGGGAGATTAAGGTCCTTAAAAATAAACTTTAGGGAACTAGGTGAAAGCTAAAATCCAGGACCTCCAAGGTAGTGGTTTTCGAAATACTACAGTGCGACGAGCATCGCTTAGTGAGGACAGCAGGAGCTTTAGGGAGTTTATAAGTGGCTTAGAAATGGTGTGAAGGCAGGAATGGTTTGAGTTAATGAGAACAGGGCTGACGTGTCTGCTGGCTCTGCTTTTTTGCTAGGGACAGAGTGCACCTAAATAGGGGAAAAGATGGTAATTGCCTGGAGAGCTTTTAAACTAGGATGTGGGGTGAAGAGGCGAAACTGCGCTGTACAAATAAGAGAGCGATCAGCATAAAGAGTGGTAAAACAGTGGGAAGGGTTCTTTATAGGGGGTGGGGTTAACAAGCAAAGTAGGAGGGAATCAAGAACACAATAGACCAAAGAAAATATATAGGTAATAAAGATAAATGCTTGTTGACAAATGCAAGTAAGCTACCAGGGAGTGAAGGAATAAGGATGGGAGGAACAATAGTTTTCATGTTATCACTAATGCACAGGCCTCTCACAGAGGTGGAGGGAACTGGTCAAGTCTAATTTTGAGGGCAAATATAATATAGTGGGTATTCAGGAAACATGGCTGGCCAATAGTTATGACTGGGTCTGTTACTTTAGATTGTTAAAGTCTTTTTAGAAATGTTGTGAAAATGACAAAGGGGAAGGATTTGTTATATGTGAAAAAATTCAAGCCATCTTCGAGATGACAACAATGAGGAAAATCAGAATGAGTGCTGCTGATAAGTCAAATAATGTGGCCTCAAAGCAGGAGACAGTACTCATCATGGGGGTGGGGAACTTAAAACTACCCTATCAAACTGGGGGAGGTGGAAAGGAAAGAAAATTGCAGGTTTTGGCAATAACAATGACAATTAACCTGTCCACAACTGGTAAAAACACCAATAACAGGGCTTGCAATCAACAGGCCAAGCAAGGACTTAATAGTATAAAAAAGTAGTCATGCACTCCACGAGAGTAAAACATTGAAAATATCAAAAAATATTTGGAAAAGCATATTAAACCTAAACTTTTAATTGTTTGGTTAAAACGCCATGTCACATGGAATAGGGTAAGCCATTACGCGTTTAGGAAGTTACATGTAGTCATAGTGTGCGCACTATGAACTAGAGTAACTTCCAAACGCGGGTCAATGGCTTACCCATTCCATGTGCACATGGCTTTTTAACCAACACAAGAAAGTTAGGTTTTAATTGCTTTTCCACTACAAATAGTTTTTTTTGATAATTTTCCAAGTTTTTACTACTCGCTGGAGTGCCTGCTTACTTTTTCACTTTGATCGGCACGGCCACGACCCCTTCTAACTCCGTTGCAACTGGTGAGATACGGCAGCCGTTGTAAATGTTTGGTGAGCTGAAAAAAACAGCTTTTTTTCTTTTTTGACCTTAATGTAAAACTGGGAAAATGTTTTTAAAATAAAAGCACTGGACATAAATTGGGATTTTTTAAAATTTTTTACAAAGTTCCTGTGAGAATGAAAGCATATACACATGGGAATAAGCACAAAAGAAACAGGGAAAACAATGTGGTTAACTAGTACGGTAAGGCGGGCAATAACCAAAAAGGTTAGGGCATTTGAGTTACTAAAACATGAAGGTAGCAATTGATACGTTACAGGGATTTAATCCCTGTAAAAAAAACAGATATTGGGGGTCAATTACTAAGGGCCCGATCATGTTTTCATTGACGTGTTACCGCTAAATTTCGATTGCCGCCGATGTTCCTGTATTGCCCTGGGATTTTCGGCGCACGCGGGCGTATTGTGCCGATACAGGGCGCCGGCATGATGCGACGAAATCGGGGCGTGGCCCGACGAAAACCTGACGGATCGAAAAACCCCACATTTAAAACAATAAATGTCGCTGGGATGCGCTTACTTCACCTTTGGTCACGCAGGCCCGTGAACTCGGTTGCGTGCAGATGCTTTTCAGCCAGCAGCGCCACCTGGTGGACGCGAGAGCAACTACCGAATGATCCCGGCCAGTACCCGAATCCACCGCAGAGGAGAACGCGCCGGGGATTGGCGAATGACTCGGGTAAGTATAATCTGCCCCAATTGTCTGTTAAAACAACTAAATTTTTTCTGGGTAAAACTCATGTAAAAAGATTTGGGGATATTGGGTGATAAACCAATTTTAGACTACTTGTAGAATAGGAGACCTCATTATACACTTGAATGACCAGAGATCTTTTTATAACCTATCCAGGACAAGGGGCATCCCAAGCCTAGAGAGAGTGGTTCTACTATCACCATAGACTTTAAAGGGGGTATTCGTAGGAATATGAACGTCTGAGAGAAAAATCCTTTGATGCTAGAAATAAATGAAATGCAACAAAAATCACATGGCATTAGTCAAAAACTGGAGAGCTAATAGTTTTCTTGGTGCCTTTGTTTTCAACCAACATGACTAAGCCAAAACCTGGTGGGTTATCCCACATGACCTGCCCTGGCAGGTGCGCGGACATTGATGTGGACATGTGAACAGACGGCCCATCTTCTGTCCGTTACTGCTTCGCGCACCGAGAAAATCAACTGATGATTAATTAATGAATTAATCTTCATACAAGTGTATGTCACAGAATTTTCTGGATCAGGGGAGCCAAAAAATTTTTAAACAACAATATATTACATTTGTGTAATATTTTAAGGACCCATTTTCTTATTGAATTATGCTTGATTCCTGAAAATAACCGCTTGAGGTTTCCCTGACTGTAGAGCAGTGCGATATAAACTCTCTGCCACAGATGTAATGGATGATAATTTGAAACTGTTCAAGAGGGGCCGTGGATGCCTTTTTTGGAATGCAATATAACATCACCTAATATGGCAATAAAACTTTTGTTAGTGTTCTGTTGATCCAGGGAGTTATTACTGATGCCATATAAGGGCGTCGGGAAGTATTTTCTCTTTCTTTTGGGCTAATGGCGTCAGTCAGCTTTGCAGGGTTTTTTGCCTCCTTATGGATCAACACAATATAAATGTTAGGTTTGGACTTGATGGGACTGATGTCTTTTCGTACCCTTTTTAATATGATTTTTTGATTGAAGTGGAGGAAATGACTCACTAACGATTACCTGCTTAGGTCGCCCATTGGTTCTTTGTACCATAAAGCATTTTCTAAACGGCCTGCGATTACAAAGTACACAATGTGGAGCTGTATGTAAAGGTGTATCTAGTTGCTACTTTCGAGCAGTTCAGGAGACGTCAGATTATTGAGACTGTGGTCATATCAATAATCTAGGGACCGCACCTTAAGCGCTGTGTTGCCTCACCATGATAATCTGGGCCAATTTCTAAATTTATAGTTATATCATTTTGCAAACTATATATATCTGAAATACATATTCAGTATGGTTTATCTATGCCAATAGCTTTTTGCATGATCCCGACCATCCGGCCTATTCCCTTATGTTCACTTGACATGGACTTTGTAGTGGAAGATACTTCGGCGATCCCTCAGTTGTTGAATTTCCGTCTCTTCGTCCTATAAAATGGCTGATTTATGACTGGAAGCTTAAAAATAATAAAGTGTTATGTATGTACGCTTAAACCTTAACAGTTATTTTTTAGCAAAACTGCTCATACTATCACTCAAACTCTCATATCCTGTGACTTCTGACAAAACTCTTCTCTGTAGCAGAATAGGTAACAAATACATCTGCAGATAAAGCCATTTTTGAAGAATAACCGAATAACAGCACCAATGTGGTGCAGTCTAGCAGAGCCGCCGTATCTATTATGTTTGCATATCTCATTTTTTTAAACACTGAATGCAGTTGTGCTGTACGTTTTTCCTGGGGAATTTTAAAGGCAGAGTTCTATAAAAGAGCTTTTGGCGGGAAGAAACCCACCAGATAGGACACAGTATTTATCATAATCGGTTTTTTTTTGTGCTTCTTTTCCAAGCAATTTTTCTCTGGACAGGGCAAATCTGTACTAATATCTAGGCAGATCAGTTTGTGTGCATATGCCAACACCTCATAGTGTTGTATGGTTCAGTTTATCAGGACAAAACTTGTCACAAGGTTTTCTTATTAATCTTCTTCTATGGATCACATATGCCATAATTATGTGTCTTTCGTAAGTTAGGCCTTTATCCTCACAAGACAGGTACATTATGAGGTGGTAACCACTTGAAGGTGAGCTTACACATTTCTCGGGAGCGTTTGTCTACAAATAACTTCAATATTACGGGTTTATTTAAAAGAATGGTCCTCCATTCAGGCAAATCCTGCAATTACGCCCAGAAAAGCTCACTGACTTTCATGACGGTGGTGGAAGGTTAGTTATTATTATCTGGAACTTGTCTCTAGACAAAGAGTTTCAGGACCCACTAAGTGGTTTTATAAAGCCATGTATTAAATGTTCTTGGCATGTAATATCTTCCGTATCTCTGTCCTTGGTCACTGAATAGAATCTTATGTGACTACCACTTTCCATGGGGGATAATCAACTCATAATTCAGAAACTGGACTGATCTGACTCCGATCCCTGTGTTACAAGTTTTTTACTTGGTGTGATGAACTTCTGTGCATTTTATCTAATAGAAAATATTCCATAAATTTGCTTAGTTGGCAACCTAAAACTGGACACAGTCTTGAAACATAAACATTAAAAAATAGACACTTTTACAACGGTGGAGAATCGAGGGCTATTTACGTGATTAATGGTGAGGGCGAAGTCCTCTGTTGGAAAGAGAAAGGGAAAGGCTACAATACCCCCCAAAAATACCCCGCTATTTGTTGGCTTAGTTTTTGTCAAAATATACTCTCAATCTTAACCGATTTAGCATCCATCATTAGCCCTGTAAAATATTTCCTTTATTCTCGCATGGATAGAGACATGAGTGTTCTGGCATCGGATTATTTCCCGTGTGAAGTAAAAACAGTGGCAAGTAAAATCCAGTAAACTAATCACTCCCTTGGTTTACAAATGAATGCAACCAGCAACTGAATGCAATAGGCTTAACATAAACATATTAGGTCTATGGAAATTACTGTACAGTAGGACCAGACAAGTCTATTTTGACTTGCCATTTATTGCCTTGCAGGACCTGCTAAATTGATAAGGCAAGAGTAGCGGTACAATCTAGAAAAATGAGATAAATTACATGTAGTGATGGAACTGAAACGCAAATTCTATGCTGCTAGTGGCTATTAACTAAGTCCGCAACTTTGGGAAGGTTTGTTGCTCCCGATGTCTACCAGGAGGCAAATGAATCTACACAAAATGGCGCGCTATGAGCATGTCCATAGTGATCAAATGCCATGGGTACTTTGCCAGGGGCATTTAAATTGTTAAACACCAACGTCATGCTTGGCACATCAGGGTGATTAAAATCTCAGAATTTAAAGGCTGTATCAGAGACAGACTCCATAATTTGTATAAGGATACTACAATGTTGTCTCTCACCCCTCCCACCCACCGCCACCCCCCAACCCCCCCAACAAAGGAAAATAGGGTTCTACTTATTCCGCTTTCTACGTCCTTCCAGGTTCACTACTGAATATGGAGTTATTTTCCAGAATGCGTATGGCTGTAACGCTGGATTGTGTGTTGTTCCTCCTTGCTGTCCAGTCACATAGATTTTAAAAAACCTGAGAATAAAGAAGTCTGATTTTTTATTGACACTGTTGTTATTTTTTTTGTGAGCTGGATTGGACATTCTACCTACCTTTTTCTCGACTGCTGACTTGGAGAACAGAGACCCATTCCATTGCATCAATCCCACCATGCACAAGAGCTAGCGCCTCAGTCATCTGACCCTCTCCTTCACAATGTGTATCCCCCCCCGAACAGAGTGGTTTCCCAAAAAACTATTAAACTGTGGAGAAAAATCGTTATGCAGTAAACGTTACAGTTCCTTTATATACAGTGCTAGTAGTCTGGCTGCACGGGCCCTCATTCACGCTTGGATCCCATGTTGGCCACATGGCTCCCTATGTGGTGGTTATCCCCATGCCCTTTGAGTGACCCTAAGATTTGCTAACCAGCTCATATAGACAAGGATGACTGATAAGTCAATATGAGATATCAGCAGTTGCACGGGTCTTAACATTGGTTTTATACAGTAATTGGTGTTGACCATGTTTCCTCCCCTACAAGAAAATGAGGTCAGAGTATATAGAACCATTTCCTTATACCACTGCAGTTTCAGTCTCTGCACAAATAGCCAATTTTATACATGACCTATACAGTTATGACAAAACTCAGCTAGCTACATTTGTATAACTGCACATTAGAACAATAACCTCTCTGTCAGTTTAACAGTAACACTCTTAAATGATCTGCAATTGGGAAACAATCAAGTATTGCTGGACCGCTACAGAAGGTGATGTGTTTGCCTGAGCGTAAGAAATAATGTAAGAGGTTCCAAATGATCTCCCAGAATGCCCAATAAAGCACAGTACTATGACATAGGAGAAAAAAAGACTGCCATTGGCAATTACATTATTTGCGTAATATCATCAGCAGGTCGAAGGCAAACATGTTGCTTAAAGGCACATGTGCGCAACTACTGCATAGGTACAAATACTTATTGCCCCTTTTACATGAGGAACTGATATTCAGGACCTCATCTGTTAGCCCTATTCGATTATAAGAGAACATCGGAGCTGGGGGCACATGATGCTATTGTGTTGTCTTTGTAGAAATCCATTGCAAGTCATACAAACAGTATCACGACATGCTTTAGTTATAGGAAATATTTACCCTTGTTTTCCATGGTATTGACCGAACCCAATTCTCGTCTTTTCATCATGTGCCCTGGATTTGAGTATTAAAACATGTCAATTGGGCATTGTCCGTACAGATACAATACTGTCCCTACATGGGCACGGAGTGGAGAGTTCTCTCCTGTTCCTCAAGTGGGACAGTATGGGTAGTTTCTAAAGGGATAGGGGTCTCGTTACCTTTAACCTGAGACTCGGGGCCGGTGACTCGGTGCCAGGCGGCCTCCTTCCCTGTTCCTCGGAGTCTCCAGCCCGGCTCGTCTGCGGCTCGGGAAGCCAAAGCCACCCGTGCGCACATCTTGCTGCTTCCGACCACGGCCTCGGGAGCCAAATGATGACTTCATTACGAGCGCCATTTCAGAGGGGCCACTGACACACTTGCGATGGGTACGGGGCCCACCGGAAGTGATGTCGTGGCCCCGAATGGCCGCTCGTAAATTACGCTCACTGAGCTGAGGTCTTCAGGATTTTCAACAGTGGCACGTAGGATGATCCTGCAACACTGCTCTGAGGTCTTCTGTGATTACCATCAGTGTGCAGATCCGATATCCACTCTTGACCCGGTGGGGTGTAAGGTACCGGAATAAAGTGGGGTGTTAGCCTAGTAATGTTAAAATGATCCTAAGGGTTATTGTTCTTCAGAGGGTTCTGCTGTTTATGTACAGGCAAGGTCTGAATAAGGTCAGAGTTTGTCTTCATGTAGTGCAATGTACTTTAGATTTATTCTAAATGTATGTTACTCCTGTCTAGAGAAAGCGCCGAGTCCATTAAACATGGGAATATGTTGCTACCAGATCCCCTGCTTGTTGAACTCTGGAGTGGTTCGGGGGTATCTCCTTCTCCAATCAATCTCAATCTCTTGGACAAAACCTAAATAAGTTGAAGAAAAAAGAAAACATCTCCCGAAGAGTAATCTGTATAATAAGCTTCCCCGCATGTTTATAAAAAAAAAAACCTGTATGCAAAGACTGTATTGACAGATTATGCATGAGAAAATCTTCTTTATGACAGATGAGAAGCTTCGTTAAGAAACTGAAATTCAAGACCTCAGTAACTCATCTGTTTCCCACATTAATTCCGCAAATACAACCATCTTGCAAAAGGCCAGACTAATAGGACTTTGTTTGATCTGATGGGTGGCAATTCTACATATCCCAGATTCCATTTGAAATTGAACCGCCTCCTTCTTCATCGCACAAATGGAATGTGTGATACGACGTTTGCCTCGGAGATCTAGAACCTTTTTCGAAAGCTGTACGAAAATCTTTAAGATTGGCGGATATTTTGGGAGTCAAAAACAGTTCATATGAACTTTTTGGCATCCTAAGAATCTAGAAGGATGAGAGTCTTTCCTGTTAATGAGACACAGACAATTATTAATTCTAGATGAGTGGAGGGAGCCCCAGAGAAAGAGATTTCATTATCGGAGAATTTCAAAATAGATTGTTTTTGAACGACAGATTCTCCTTATTGGAACAATCCCCTAAAGTGGATATTCAGGTTGAAAAATTTCAACAACCATGCCACACCAAGCACCACACCACTGGCCCACTTCGAAGTATGGGTAACAATAAAAGATACCGAAGGGTAGGAAGGCCTCAAAGCAAATATAGCACATATAAACCTCAAAGCAAATATAGCCCACAACGTCAGTGTCCCACACATGTTTTCTTGGTTAACAGGAGCTGGAGTCATATCAGAGGTGGACTCCAGAGGGAAGTACTTCTGGACACAATAAAACACATTAAGTCTGCTGCTGCATCTAAGCGACGCACGGCGGAGAAGTGTGTAAGATTTAGGCAAAAGAATGAGCACTGTCCTATTGAAACCAGGTGTACATGTATGGTTGAGACAGTGGAGTGGTAACTCCTTCCAAATGAAGTTTATGTGGCATCCCCTTTCTAAGGAGAGTATGTGTTTCGGGGTCTGAACTAGATGCAATCCTTGAAAAAGCAGCAACAAAAAGAAAGGGTTTCCAGAAGTATCAAGAGTATCCCGAGAACAACAGCCCCTTTGCATGAATCAAAAAGAAAGAAGATTTCTATAGAACGGGAAGCAAGGGAGATGGAGTCATCCCAAAGGAGAAAGAGGATGTCAGAGGAAGACCAAAGAAATGCGCCAGAGTGGGGGGAAGATATCCTGCATTCTTCAACAGTGTTCCCAGATACTGAAAATGCCTGGGGTCTTGAATATACTAGAAAAGTGGCTACAGATTGAATACAGCTCTTCCTCCCAAAAGTTTATCGTGACTAAACAACCAAACTTTCTCTCTCCTGCAATTAGAGCGGAAGTAGTGAAGCTTCAAGACTGTGTGTGATAATACCTGTACCGACAAATTTTCAGGCTCGGATGGACATTATTGTCGTCTATTCCCTAATAAGAAAAACCCAATAGCTCCTTTCATCTCATATTGCATCTGAGGACTTTAACAAATGTATCACTTTACAGGAAAGTTCAGATGGAAGATCATTCAGTCAACCAACTAATCCCTCAACACGCGTTTTATGCACAATAGACAAAAGGATGCATATTACAATCTGCCGATATACCCACCGTCCCAAAAATATCTCCGGTTTGCAATTCCCTCTCCAGAAGGATGATACCTGTTTCCCACAGAATGGGCCTTAACCCATCCGTCTCCTCTCTGCAAGGACTTAATAAGTAATAGGGTGGAGCCCTTTGAGATTGAAGGAAAGTGAAAATGCATTATCAACTGGGGGAAAAATCACACTTCGCATAGCCGGGAGACAATGGGGGTCGTTTACTAAGGGCCCGTTTCGCATTTCCCCCGACGGTGTTTACCCGACTATTTCCATTTGCAATATTTTTTCCCTGCTAGCCCCTGATTTTGGTGCAACGCGATCGGATTGTGGGTGGCGCACGGCGCTGCATGCACGCGACGGAAAATGGGGGGTCGTGGCTGAACAAACAACCTGGACTGATTAGGGAAAAACCGCCTCACTTGTTGACGGAGCTTGCATACCTTCACTAGCGAATAGGCCGGTGAACTGTAGTGCATTCCATGGACTTCAGCGCAAGCAGCACCACCGGTGGAGACGTCGAGGAACGGCCTTAATGAATCCCGGCCGACCCGAAATCCACACAGAGAAGGGCCGCCGCGATCGCGAATGTTAAGGAAATTGCCCCAATATTCTGGGGACTCTACTAAATTCAAGTCGCCAGAGATGTCTTTTCTTTTTCCGTGCAGTAGAAACGAGAATACACAAGAATCTTTCAGAGCGGATATCCTGGTACATACCTGGGGCAAGAATCCTCTACATTTGGATCAAAAGACCTCTACATTCTTCCATCAATTCAGCTCTAGCATTGTGGACAGAAAACGAGCATCAAAAGGGGATCACCTGGTTCCCTTGGCCTGTGGAAGATCACACAGCGGACGCAAAGTCTGTCGGAGGGGGAAACATACCCAGAGAGGAAAGTGGCTTCAGGGCCTATGGACACTTAAAAATCCCAATAATGTTCCTCAAATTATTGGGAATTGAGAAGCAGTTCGGAAGTTTGAAGGGAGACTCCAGTATCGAAAAAAATTCCCATGTAAAAATCTATTCGGACAATATGACTACGGTATGTCTACTCCGTCACCAGGGAGGCACTTCGCAGTAGGATATACTAAAACAATCGAAAAGGATCTTATTTGGGACAGAGCACAACACTGGGGAACATTTACTAAGGGTCAGCAGGCCGCGAATCCGATCGGGTTTTCCCCGAATATTTCTGCTTTGCGTGTATTTCACGGGATTGTGGCGCACGTGCGATAGATTTTTGGCGCAAATGCGCCGACTTTCACGCGACAGAAATCAGGGGGGCGTGGCCAACGGCCAACCCGAAGGATCTCGAAAAAAACCGCGGAATTTAAACGCCATTTGTGTCGCAAGTTCAAGAAGCTCATACAATCAGAAAAAAGCAGGTGAAACTTCCAGGCGTGACCTCGGCGCAGCCAGCGACCAACTGTGGAATATCGGCGGGCACCTTAGTCGAATCCCGGCAGAGAACCCAATCACCAGGAGACGACGCCGGAAAACCCCGCCCGGAATGACGTGGACGGGTAAGTTTAAATGTGCCCCTGTGCTTTAAACAGCAATATACATCTGAAAGGATGAACACGAGATGCTAGTGCAGACTTTTTGAGTCGTGAAATTATAGACAACACGAAATGGGCTCTGAAGACACAGCGAGGTGTGGTAGATATCCACAGAGGTGGAGAAACCAACTTTTTAAGATCTAGTTTCTCCACCAAAGAAAATTTCCAAAACCGACTGTTTCTTCTCACTACACAGAGCAGACTCAGTCGTCCAAAGGGACGCATTACAAGTCACAATGGGATGCTCCATTAATGTAGCTTCTCCCCCCTATAGTCCAAAGATGAATAGCAAAAGACTCATCAACAAAGCAAGGTGATTGTCATTGTTCCTTTTGGGCCAAAAAGAATTGGTTTTCGGCTCTAAAAGATCTGTGGCAGCAGAACATAGTTACTCTTCCACTCTGTGAAGGACATTCATTATCAGGGAACGATATATCATCCAAACCCCCAGGCCCTACCTTAACCTTTCGGCCTGTATCCTGAATGGGGACTTTTTGAGATCAGAGGATTGCACACAGTTGTGAATTGCTACACTTGAGGCAAGTCGTAAACCATTAACCTTTGCAGTATATTCAAAAATGGATTTCGGCCCACATCAAAGATCTTACTTGAAAAGTAACCCTTTCAGCCACTAAGATTGGAAAGATTTCAGGCGCTTTCCATTAGGAGAACCCTATTTAAAAATAGAGCTAGTGCCAGAATAACTCTAACCTAGATAATTCTTTGTTTCCCAAGGTCTTTCTGATTTTCACTAAATAATCTTACCCTCCTGAGTCTGCCAAGACCAAAAAAAACTAAAGAAGTCGCATGGCACTCATTGGACGTCAGAAGAGCTTTCTTACAGTATCTAAAGCAAACTTAATCATGATGAAAAGATGGTAAACATCCTCCTTCAATATGGGGGCAGCAACACAGGCAGAAAGCATCCAAAGCTTTCAATTGCAAAGGTGGTCCAGAAGATCATTAAGCGCATATCGACCAGCACTAACGTTCTTGAATCATACAAGCACATTCAACTTGGGCCATGGCAGCCTCCTGGCAGAAAAGGAGGAGCCTCATAGAAGATTATCTGTAGGGTTGCAATTGGTCGGCACCAAATACTTTCGCTAGACTTATAGACCAAATAACCAGAATCTAAAAATTGGCCTTTGGGTAGGAGATCCTTACAAGCTGGTGCCCCCGCCCCCCTAAAATGATTTATTTGTTACGTCTCCCAAGTGGGCAGTCCATGGGGGACGAAAGGGTAAAGTTGAATTATTCACACAGTTAATTACTTTCCCATTTTAGTCCTCCATGACGCCCATGTATATTCCCACCCTGATGTTGATTTGTTTTTTGGTTGATATCAATTTCATGTATTGTTTACCCTGTAATGTGTTAGTGAACTTACCTTCAATAAATGGGCTGTTCCATGCCCTGTGTTTGTTATTGGAAGCCACTAGTATGTCGAATGGCAGGGGTGGGCTATTAACCCTCTCTCCGCTTCCCGCTTCCTGTCCCTGCAGGTCAAGGGTCCATCCTCCAATTGGTGCCGTCATGGTGGACTATGGAAAAAGGAATTACGGTGAGAATACTTCACATTTGGCGCTCTAATCTGCATTAATATATACTGGAATGTACATTGTGGCTCGAGCGATTGATGAAGTAGCCACAATTGAAAATGGTCTGACACTGTCTCCACTACGTGAAGTGAAATAACTTGGCTGCCACTTTTAGCTGCTCTAATTGGCGCCAAAAAAGTAATGGGAAAACTGGAAAACCCAAATTGGTACAACCAAACAAGGCGGAGAAGGAGTCGGAAAAACTGCTTTTTGTGGTGCTGACGGTACTTGGTGAAAATGGTGAAAGATGATAATGAATAATGTTAATGATAAATGATAATGTTATGTGCATGGCGATTATGTGTGCTAATGTTTTTTCCTAAAGAAAATTTAGCCTATTTTTTTTTTTTGGATAACACACATATACTTTATTTTTATAGGGGACTTTGGGCTGCCGTGAAAATGCCATTACCTCTCTGTCGATAGGTGACAGAGGGACCTCATTCCCTGTGTACTCGAATTTAGATAACGTTTGACTGAGGTTAAACCACCAGAATCAGTTTTCTATTCCTGGTGTCGGGATCTCAATTTCGGCAACAGTTAGGATGCAGGTCCCAGCAATCTTACCTCTGATGGCCGTGTGCGCTGTATCAGAATATGTAGCTGTAAACAGTCATTGTAAAGGCGTTCATCATCAGCATTCAGTATAAAACAAAACACTATTACCATTTTTACCTGTGTTTTTGTATGCATGTGTTTCCCAACGTGTTTATAATGCGTTGCAATTGAACGCTTCATATGATGCGGCAAGATGATCTTTTGATCAACATCCCTTTGATTGCACTTAATTATCTACTCACTGAGTAAAGTCTTGCACCATTTGAATGTATCACCTGGGTTGAAAATCTTGCAACATAGAAAGAACAATCTGAAGTAAGAAAAATGAAGACAAAAGAGTTTACAAATCCGATTTATCCAGATTAAATATCAGGAATTTCTGAAGTGACATTGTATTAAGCAACATCCCCTCCTCTTTTGTTCCTCTAACTTTATTTTGGACTCCATGACAATGTTGCCTTCAAATTGGTAATCCCCCTTTCCGTTGAAAAAGACCCCTAATCTTGATCTTGTTGTGCCCAATAACTCGCCATGTACATTTCTAACCACTTTTCTGACTCCCACATATCAGGCTACAGCCTGACTCCTACCTGCACTGTGTATGCAGTTCTTGGAGCTGCAAACCTGTTTCATGTGACCATTATTTGTGGACCTAACTGTCCTTCGTCAATGTGAGTAAATGATATTAACAAAAACTTCCCCCATCGTCAAACTCGGAAAGGACCAGCACCTCCTACTCGGGAAAGGACAGCACCTCCTACTCGGGAAGGAACAGCAGCGTCCTTACTCGGAAGGAACAGCACCTCCTACTCGGAATGAACACACCTCCTATCGGGAAGGAACAGCACCTCCTACTCGGGAAGCGAACAGCCCTCCTAACTCTGGAGGAACGCACCTCCTACTCGGGAAGGAACAGCACCCCTCCTACTCTGGAAAGGAAACAGCACCTCTACTCTGGAAAGGAACAGGACCTCTTACTCTGGAAGGAATAGGACCTCATCCTCGGGTGGAATAGGACCTCCTCTAGCTTTTTTGGGCTTGGCCAGTCATACATAGGGCTTTGGAATCCACACCTGTGGGCAAGCCCATAGAGTCAAAAACGGCTCGCAAATGGGTCCCCATTTCATGTCTTGGGCATGAGCCCTAAGATTGTTGTCCCCCGATCTTGCATGCTTTATCTCACTTGACTTATGGCATTTACGCAGAGATAAATTGTTACTCCCTGTTTTTATACTGCGTCTACTTCAAACGACAAAGACTACACTGATGGCATTTCCTGGAGTAGTGCAGAGAATACCCCACGCAAAACAAGACTTAAAAGAAATACCACACAAGAGCGAATAGGTGTTGCTCTTGGTAGAAAAAAAAATCAATTGGTTTCGTACAGATTTTTTTTTTTTATGTATTAATGTCACCGCCAATTCAGCCTAAGCTAAAAATTTAAAACGAAAAAGTACCCATAGAGAAAAAGGTTGTCGAGCTCGGCTAAGATAAACGAACAATGATTAAAATTAGGATAAGCTTCACCGCGCCTCATTATACTTCCAAGTGTTGCTGTTTTGCAGTTTTTCATGAATAATCAGCGACAAAGCTGAAAATTAGTCAATGGCGATGTCAAGCTGACTGCAACAACGGCCACTTTCATTTATAGAATAAGTAAAAGTTTGTGACAGTTTTGTTAAAGATGTCATACTAGAGTAGATTCATGATCTCTCTCCGGCACAGGCAGAATCTCCAGGCTTCTTTCTACCACAACCACTTATTTTCCAACATAACTTGTGTGCGGGATCTGGGTGGGACATTGGAGACGAAAAAAAATTTGAATTGGAATATCAGGGGGCTTTTATGTCGGGTCCCCATATTGCTACAACAGAAAAAAATTATTTTTTAGGAACTTTAAAAAAGAACATTTGAGGCATTGATTTTGGGCTGATAGACCGCATGCACCTTAGTATTCATCCACCAGGATACAAAACCTGCCAAAACCTAAAAAAAGGAATCACTAGTATCCAGCAATATAGATCACTTGGAAAGTAGCTACTTTTTATTTTTAGTGGGCCACATTCAAGCAGTCCCTGGTTTCGTAAGCAGATAAAGTTCTTAAATGGAACCTGTCAATCAGGGGCCCTTTTTATTTTTAATTGCATTACAATATAAGTGAGTGTGTATAAGGTACCTGCCTTCCTGACAAAACCCTCTTTTTAGTCCAATGGGTTGCTTTAGTTTTCGATGGCATTCAAAAACAACATGTGACTTGTCTTGGGCTGTCAGACTGCTCAGCTCTCAGCCCCCCCTTTGTGTTTTTGTAAGTTCTTCTCTCCGCTCTTCCTGCTCTTTCACTTATCTCACAGCCTGGTGAGCTTACATAAGTGGGAGAGGAGAAGCTGTACAGACACTACAGAGCACTCTGCAGCACAGAAAATCGCATGCTGTTTTGAAATGCATCCAAACCAAAGCCCACCCCGGACTTAACATAGGATTCTGCCAGTGGTGCAAAGGTATTATAACACACAATGATATTGTAATGGCAAATGCTTAGAGAAAGCGGAAAGTTATTTTTGTCATGCCGTGTTTGATGGGCTTCTGCTCCTGTCAAGAAAATGGTTCTGGTGACAGTTTCTGTTTATAGGAAGAGAGGACGGCATGTTTGGGAGGGAACGTAGTAGAGTAGTGGCAAATGATACATTGATATGTCACAAGCATCATAATCTTGAATGCGTTACCTGATTCACAACCATGAAGTCCCACCCCCTTCATGAATAGCAGAATCTAATTTATAAGAAGGCATGATAGATTACGCAGGCGGCATATCAGGATTGGAAGAACCAGCATCATGTACTGGTGTCGTGGTAATGTTGTCAAAGGAGGCTCTTTGTTGTGCTAAAACTAATTTTTGTCAGTAACTTTACGTTCCACTTTAAGTCAGGAGCTCCCTGTTATCTCTTCATCTGAAGTCCATACTGGTAGATATAATATGTCAGCTAATGCATGGGTTCACCATCAACATCAACGTTGATTAATATTGACAACTAGCGAGCTTCATCCTCTGAGAGAATGTGGCTGGTGGGAGTTCTGGGTCCCTAGAGCCAAAAACCCTCTGGTCCTTTCTACTCATTTTTTTCTCCATTTACATAAAATGTGTATATAGAAAAGCAAAAATCCTGTTAGATTACAACATGATTTGCACTTTATAGCAACTCATTGCTTATTTTGGCCCTACGAACTGCTGCCTCTATAAAATTCGACCAGCAGGTGAATAGCAATTTTTCCTTCATTCCTGCAACTTACTGCGCTTGCTGCACCTGTTTTGGCCCCAGCCCTGCCATTCAGCTACAGTACCCTGCCCAGGATCATTCACTTAGGTCTCCAGCCTCATAGCAGATCTGTGCTTCCTGATCTGCTGATGTGTGTTCCCAAAAGTTTGATGCCCAGCTGTGCTGGAGGGAGGTCACAGTTCAATCTGCTAGTGATGCCCCTGTACACACATGAAATGACACGAATAGTTGCTTGAGGGTATGAGGGAGCGACGGCATGTCTCTGTGGCCTGGCGGCACATTGTAAATACACCGCAAGGTGCATTGCTAACATTGCAATCCCTCAACAAAGCCTTCCCATGAGACAGCCTTTCTGTCTTTTGTGAGCGATAAACAAACAAAACACTATTCTAAAATGAAACTATTAAAGGCAGCGGTCTACCATGAGGGTCTCACATCTGGCAGTAGAACAACCCCTGGGGATCTTGATGGGAAAAAACTGGTATTTGAAATTATCTCTTCTCTTATAAGTGATCTTAATTCTTTAATGAGCATTACGCGTCCTAAACAAGAAAAGGGCTGGCATTAAATATAAATAAACATATGAATTGTCACTTCTCATCTCAGAAGGCTGACTGATATATGTGTGGAAATGAGTGTCCGCTCAATGTTTCACTTTTATCCATTCCTCTTGATGGTCGCCCTGCAAAATATCCATATTATAACGATTTTCTCTGCAATCACTTTTCCTCAGTACAGAGAACCCACGGCCTAATCATAACATAAAACTGAATCAGAGTGAAAACCTTTTCAATATGGCGGCAGATTTTTTTTTTTTATTCTAAAATACTGATATAATCATAACTATTTATATTCATGTCCAATTTTCTGTCTGGATTTTCTTTGTGGATTTCACTAGAGATGAGCGGCACTAAAATGCTCGGGTACTCGTTATTCGGACGACTTTTCCGTGCTCGAGTGCTCGTAACATCGAATACGAGGCCATCATTGAAGTCATGGGAGACCCGAGCATTTTTCAAGAGGGGACCAAGGCTCTGCAACAGGAAGCTTGGCCAAACACCTGGGAACCCCAGAAATGATGGAAACACCACGGAACTGGACAGGAAACGAGCATGGGCAGCATGCATGGATGCCTCTGAGGCTGCTTAATCGCACCATTATGCCAAAACTATGGGCAACAGCATGGCCATGACAGAGTGCAGAATGAAGCTTAGATATCATCTAAAACATCCAATAATTGACCCTGACACTATAGGGGAGACGGCATGCAGAGGCCAGCGGCAGCAGCGGCGGCTAGAGAGGTGGCATGGCGACATAACCCTAAATGGACTCAAGGCTTCAAATCATCAATGGGTGGCAGAGAGGAACCACAGGAGGTGAGCAATAAGCGCTCAAATTTCGGTACATGATAAAAGTTTGCCAGTATATTTTTGTGGATTACACGCAGGGTGGTCGACAAAGTTTACATGGAAGCCATGAAAACAACCCAAAATTCTTCTGCCCTGACAACACAGCTCGTTTGGATAAGGGTACCATGTATGGAGGCAGTGAACTAGTAGTAGATTAAGGTGCTGCAGTTAAAACTATTTTAGTTGGGATCTTGGTGGGCATGAGCTGGCGCTCCCGCTGCCAGGCGAGAGCTTTCGCCATCCAAGCCCCTGTCTCTAGGCTACTCCTCCAACAGCACTTTCTAAGAACCTTTTGTTAAGATCAATGTAGTAGCGTTCTTATAAGTTGAGGGATATGGCGGGTGGGGGAATGTAAACCGAAAGCGAAGAAGCGTCTGAAATAATTTGGTAAATGATAAAAGTTTGCCAGTATATTTTTGTGGATAACACAGCTGGGTGGCGACAAGTTAACAACTTGATGTGGAATCCATGAAAACAACCCAAATTTCCTGCCTGACACACTCGTTTGATAAAGGGACTGTATGTAGGCGCTTATTGACCGACTTTGGAGTAGCAATGAGACAACGTGTGGAGCTGCTATGGAAGACAATTTAATTTAATTGGTAGTCCTGTATGTGGCAGTCAAAAGTTTTTCAACCAGAGGACAGGTAGGTTGGCCCTCCAGAAAAATGGAATAATGGTGCCTGTAGTGGCAGTCCAAAAATTTTCAAACCATAGGAGCAGGTAGGTGGCCCCCAGAAAAATTGAATAGATTGAGTGCCTGTATGTGGGCACTCCCAAAAATTGTTTAAACAGAGACCAAAAAAGGTCTGTGGCCCCTCCATAAAATTAAATGCATAAAGTAACCATAGCTAGAGCCTCCGTTGCCCTGTCAAAATAGCCAGTTTCCACAGTTTTTTTGTTACACATAGAAAGGGAAAGCAAAAAAAAAAAAAAGAGAACTCACCAGATACGACACATCTAGGTCAAGTGTCTTATCAAATAGCTCAGATGGATCCTTATCCTCCCAATTACCTTTTGTTTTACCTTAGACCCCTAATCCCTTAAGATTGAAGATCTGTGCCATACCGGAATTTCAGCACCTGTAATATTCCCTATAGGGTTGGAAGGTTGGAAAGACCAGAGAATTGGTGTCAATATTTATGGCCTGTGAAAAATGGGTAAGCTGCAAGGAGCAACAGCAACGAAAAATGCTGATTTCTTATTGCTATTCTTATTACGTATTTTAGAAGATGACCTGGTTTTCACCAGAGCCCGCCGCAAAGCGGGTTGGACTTGCTGCAGCAGGATACCACTAGGTCGTTCCCAGGTGTGACTAGCCCACGGTGGCAGCCGAGGTCGAGGTACCTTAGCGGATGACGAGGTACCTTCGGCCTCCCCCTCTTCTTCTTGGTCCCAAGAAACCTCTGGAGGAGAGTCCGATCAAAAATATTCTCTTCAGGCTCCCAGATATGTTTGAAGAACAAACTGGCAAGCTGTGGTGAAGACGGAAGACCTGGAAGGGGAACAAAATGGGACATTTTGGAAAACCGGTCCGTCACCACCCAGATGACAGTATTGCCCGAGGAGACAGGCAGATCAGTAACAAAGTCCATTGCCACGTGAGACCACGGGCGACTGGGTATCGGCAACGGGAGTAACAGTCCAGCCGGTTTGAGACGAGAGGCTTTATTGCGGGCACAGGAGGAGCAGGATCCCACAAACTCCCGAACATCTTTGACCAGGTCTGGCCACCAGTAATAGCGGGAGATGAGGGCCAAGGAGCGTTGCACCCCAGGGTGCCCAGCCAGACGAGAAGAATGTCCCCAAGAGAGAATCCTCTTCCTGAGAGCAGGTCTAACATACGTCTTGCCAGGAGGCAGCTGCCGAAGGTCCACCGGAGCTGCAACAACAAGCTGATCCGGAGAAATTATGTGCCGAGGAACTGGTTCATGCAGCGTGAGGGGCAATCCGGACCCCAACGGAGAATCTCCCCAGAAGACCAGTCCAGAACAGGGGCATGATGCTGCAACCAGGGGAGACCCAGCAGGAGCGTGGAAGTGCACTGTGGCAGCACAAAAAAGGAGAGTCTCTCTTTATGCAAAGCACCAACTTGAAGGAGCAGGGGTTCAGTGCGAAACCAGATAGGCACGGAGAGAATCTGGCCACTGACTGAGGCAATTGACAAGGGCTTCTCAAGACGAACCACCGGGAAGTGATGCAGGGCGACCAGTGCAGCATCTACAAAGTTCGCTGTGGAGCCCGAATCGCAACACGGAGGAACTCAGGTAACACAGGACTCAGGAGCGGGAACACACAGGAACACACAGGAATACACAGGAACGTAGGAATACACGGGAACGCAGGAATACTCGCTTGGAAGCTTTCTCTAAGGCTATGAGGCACAAAGATCCGGCAAGGAACACAGGAAGAGGTAGGATTCTTAAAGGTGAGGTGTTCAGCCAGTGCACCAATTAGTGGTGGGCTGGCCCTTTAAATTTTCGGCCGGAGCCGCGCGCGTCCCCGCCTTCCGAGGAAGTGCAGGAGCCGGGAGAGGTAAGAGACACCGGGCAGCAGCGGGGGCACATGAAGGAGCACAGATGCGCCCGCGTTCCGTGACAGGGATCGCGGGAGCACCCATGACAGTAGTCTTACCAGTAAGTTTTACAAATAAGGAAAGAAAGTTCTCAATCTGACAACTGATAAATTATAATTACTCTATCCTGACAAAAGATTTTTAGGAAATAAAAGGTTGTGGCACATTGCACTAAACATTAATGGGGTATTCCACTAATAAGTATAATTCGTATTCAAATGACTGATTAAAATGTATGCTAACATGTTATTAGTTATTTAAAAATTTTCTCCTCTTACCAGAAAAATGTTGTGAATATAGGCTATAATGAAGAATTAAAATACTACTGTCCCTTTTATCAGTCCTATGACTTTGTCCCTGTGGAAGAGACACAGAACAGAAGATGGTCATTTGTCCACATCATATGTCCTGCAACTGCCTGCAGGGCCGCATCTGCCTTAAGGCGAGATGAGAATCTCGCCTCAGGTGGCAGATGTCCATGCCCTGAGGCAGGAGGGGAAAATATGGGGCCACAATGTGAGCAATTAGGGTGGCCATTCTTGCCCGAATCACCCACATGAAAAATCAATCATGTCTGTATCTTTAAGTTACAGATGTGAATGATGTATATATCCTTCTGTCTGTGTCGCTCTGTTGCTCTGGAGGACCAGGAAGCGTGGGATGACATCATGTTGCCTGCATCTCTGCACAGAGCACAAGGAAACAGAAGAGGATGTGAGCACACTGATTGGAGAGCATGACTGGAGTCGATGTATTTTCTTTATTATTTTAAGAAAAAAGGGGTTGTATTTAATACAAAAAGGGGGCTGTATATAATAGAAAAAGGAGGGCTGTTTATAACAGAAAAGGGGGGCTGTATATAATAAAAAAAGGAGGCTGTATATAATATAAAAAGGATGTATATAATATAAGGGGGTGCATATAATATAAAGGGGCTATACATAATATAAAAGGAGGAGGTATATAACAGAAGAGGGGAACTGTATTTAATGCAAAAAGGGGACTGTATATAATAGTAAAAGGAGGGCTGTTTATAACAGAAAAGGGGGACTTTATATAACAGAAAAGGGGGCTGTATATAATAGAAAAAGGCGGCTGTATGTAATAAAAAGGGGGCTATATATAATATTAGGGGGCTACATATTATATGATAAGGGTGTCTGGATATCACAATACGGGGGATGATATTTTATAGAATAAGGGGGCTAAATATTATTTAAGTGGGGCTGTATACTATAGAATAAAGGGGCTGTATGTAATATAAGGGGGCTGTATATAATATAAAAAGTGGATGTATATAATATAAGGGGGCACATATAATATAAGGGGGCTATATATGATATAAAAAGGAGGCTGTATATAAAATAATATTGTGGGCTGTATATAATATAAGGGGCTGCATATTATTAAATAATAATAGGGGGGTTGCATATCATTTAAAAAAGGGGCTATATATTATATAAGGGGGTTGTATATTATGGAATATGGGGGCTGCATATTTTATAAGAGGGGACTGTGTATAATATAATGGGGGCTATATATTTTATAATAAGGGTGCTGCATATTATACAATATGGGAGGTGAGCTGGACATTATATAACCTGGGGGTGGCTTTTAACCATAATTGAACTGCATATTATTTAATCAAGGTGGGCTATATATAATATAACTTAAGGGTAAATCATTATAACACTATTGGAGGGGACTGTATATAATGTAAATATAGGAGGGGCTGTATTTAAAAGGTAGGGGAGTTTATATGGGGCACTGTATGTAATTTAATTGAGTGAGGGCTATATATAGGGCACAATTTAAATATAATTTTGGTGCGGTAAATCTGTATATAGTTAAACATGTTAGAGAACCTGGATATAGGGGTTGGATTTTAATTAAATTAAAGGATCTGTTTATAATTTAATTGGGGGAGAGGAGCCTTTATTGTATATTTTAAAATAAATGAAGAAGGGCCACATTGTTGATTCTATATCCACTCTGTGTGTATGGTGGAGGCACAATGGTCCGTTGTGTCATGAGAGGTGTACAGTATATGATTTAGGAACACTACTATTTAGGTCACTTTATACTGTAAGGGACTGTGGTATTTTATGGGTGCAGTGCGGAGATGTGGTATTGAGAACTGAAGACATCTGCAAGCAAATTCAACAGTCCTGGGCGGGAGAAGACGTAATGAAGTTCTCTTTCAGATGGAGATTGTCACCTGTGAGTAAATGTAAATGCTTTTTCAAAATTTGGAAATTCAGTGGGCCAAACATATCCTGGAAGCAGAGGAGATCTGGTGTTGAGGGGGGTGGGGGGCCATTTCAATTTTTGATTCAGGCAGCAAATACCCTAAAATCCCACATAAAACATCCTTTATATAGTCACCAGAATAAATTATTGCACATATAGCACCCACAATTTATTATGTTCCCTAATTTAGCCTCCCCAGTCTTACACAGCCTCCTCCCTGTATACACAGCCGTCCCTCCCCTGTATACATGGCCTCCCCCAGTATACACAGCCTCCCCCAGTATACCCAGCCTCCTCCCTCTGTCTGTTGAAATCGTGATGCAGCACAGGTAACACATCCTCTGTGCTGTTGTGAGATTGGGAAGATGGGGGGCCGGGCAGAGAGTGTACATGGAGTAAGGAGGAGGAAGAGGAGGAGAAGTGCCAGAGCATAAATTTTTAACTAAACTGCAGTAACTCAGCTCCTAATAAGCTGTGGTAGATATCCTTTAAGGAGTCATCTTAAAGCTAAATATATGTACTGCACTGTAACAGAGAAGCACTGAACTTTTATAGACATTTCTGGCCATTTGAATATTTTTCCTATGAAACTAAACACTTCTTACTTTCTTTTACATCAAGGGTTAACTTACATTAATCTATAGTGTTTTGTTATATACATTCTGTATCTGCATTGACTAGCAGAAAGAGTTATTAAACATTGAGAGACATTTCTGACTGTGCATCTCTATCGCTCATAGAAGCTAATTTTTCACCGATTGTTTTGTAAAAGAAAGAAAAACAGGCTTCTTTACTAGAGATGAGCGAACACTAAAATGCTCGGGTACTCGTTATTCGAGACGAACTTTTCCCGATGGCTGAGGTGCTCGTCTCGAATAACGAACCCCATTGAAGTCAATGGGAGACTCGAGCATTTTTCAAGGGGACCAAGGCTCTGCACAGGGAAGCTTGGCCAAACACCTGGGAACTCAGAAAAGGATGGAAACACCACGGAATGGACGGAACAGCAGGGGCAGCATGCATGGATGCCTCTGAGGCTGCATATCGCACCTTATGCCAAAATTATGGGCAACAGCATGGCCATGACAGAGTGACAGAATGAAGCAGATAGCATCTAAAACATCCAATAATTGACCCTGGACACTATAGGGACGGCATGCAGAGGCAGAGCGCAGCAGGCTAGAGAGGTCATGGCGACATACCCTAAATGGATCAGGCTTCAAACCAATGGGTGGCAGAGAGGAACAAAGGAGGGTGAGCAAGAAGCGCTCAAATAATATCGGTACATGATAAAAGTTTGCCAGTATATTTTGTGGATTACACAGCAGGGTGGCGACAAAGTTAACATGGAAGCAGTGAAAACAACCCAAAATTATGCCTGAACAGCTCGTTTGATAAGGGGACGATGTATGGAGGCAGTGAACTAGTAGTATCTGGATCTGGGGAGCTGGCGCTCCGCTGCCAGGCGAGCTTTCGCAATCCAGCCCTGTCTATAGGCACTTCCCCAAACAGCACTTCTAAGAACCTTTTGTATAAGTCAAGTGTAGTAGCGTTCTTATAAGTTTAGGATATGCGGGTGAGGGGAATGTAAACAGATGGCGCAAGAAGCGCTGAATGAAATATATCCCTAATGGTAAAAGTTTGCAAGTATATTTTGGGGATTACACAGCAGGGGGTGGCGACAAAGTACAAATTTGATGTGGAATGCCCTGTAATAGCTCCTGGCGGTGTGCCTTTTATCGCCTAGGCTCAGCAGTTCAGCACCGCTGCTGTCGCTTAGCGACGGCACGCTGCTGTGCCTAGAGCTACACGACTGATGGAGCCATGCCCACGGATGGTAATTCGGAGGAGGAGGAGTGGAGGAGGGGTGGGAGGAGATATAGTAGGCCTTTGAGACCTGGACCGAGGTAGGCCCCGCAATTCTCTGCGTCGGCAGTATATGACCAGCCCAGGGTCAGACTCGGTCCCCAGTGCACCAAGTTAAGTGTAGTAGCGTTCTCATAAGTTTGGGATATGGGGGTGAGGGGAATGTAACAGATGCGCAAGAAGCGCCTGATGCGCATGGAGCTGGCGTTCCGCTGCCAGGCGAGCTTTCGCCAATCACAGCCCCTGTCTCTAGGCTACTCCCCAAACAGCACTTCTAAGAAACCTTTTGTATAAGATCAAGTGTAGTAGCGTTCTTATAAGTTTAGGATAGCCGGGTGAGGGAATGTAAACAGATGCGCAAGAAAGCGCTGGAAATAATATCCCTAAATGTAAAGTTTGCCACGTATATTTTTGGATAACACAGCAGGGTGGCGACAAAGTTAACAACTTTGATGTGGAATCCATGAAAAAACCCCAAATTTCTGCCTGACACAATCGTTTGATAAAGGGACGAATGTATGGAGGCAGCTATACTGGACGACTTTTGGATGGAGTAGCAATGGAGACAAAGTGTGGAGCGTGCTGGAGACAATTTAATTTGGATGTGCCTGTATGTGGCAGTCCCAAACATTTTCAAACCAAGGAGCAGGTAGGGGCCCTCCAGTAAAGGGTAGATTGGTGCCTGTATGTGGCAGTCCCAAATGTTAAACAGAGGAGCAGGTAGGTGGGCCTCCAGTAAAATGGATAGATTGAGTGCCTGTATGTGGCAGTCCCAAAAATTGTTCAAACCAGAGGGCAGGTAGGTGGCCTGCAGTAAATGGAATAGATTGAGTGCCTGTATGTGGCAGTCCCAAAAATTGTTCAAACCAAGGAGAGCAGGTAGGTGGCCCTGCAGTAAAATGGAATAGATTGAGTGCCTGTATGTGGCAGTCCCAAAAGTTTCAAACAGAGAGCAGGTAGGTGGCCCTGCAGTAAATGGAATAGATTGAGTGCCTGTAGGTGGCCGTCCAAAATGTTCAAACCGAGGAGCAGGTAGGTGGCCCTGCAGTTAAAATGGAATAGATTGAGTTGCCTGTATGTGCCAGTCCCAAAATGTTTCAAACAGGGGAAGGTAGGTGGCCCTCCAGGTAAATGGAATAGATGAGTGCCTGTATGTGGCAGTCCAAAAATTGTTCAAACCAGAGGAGAGGTAGGTGGGCCCTGCAGTAAAATGAATAGATTGAGTGCCTGTATGTGGCAGTCCCAAAAATTGTTCAAACCAGAGGAGCAGGTAGGTGGCCCTGCAGTAAATGGAATAGATTGAGTGCCTGTAGGTGGCAGTCCCACAAAAATTGTTCAAACCAGAGGAGCAGGTAGTGGGCCCTGCAGAAAATGGAATAGATGAGTGCCTGTATGTGGCAGTCCAAAAATTGTTCAAACCAGAGGAGCAGGTAGGTGGCGCCCTGCAGTAAAATGGAATAGATTGAGTGCCTGTAGTGGCAGTCCCAAAAATGTTCAACCAGAGGAGCAGGTAGGTGGCCCTGCAGTAAAATGGAATAGATTGAGTGCCTGTATGTGGCAGTCCAAAAAATTGTTCAAACCAGAGGAGCAGGTAGGTGGCCCTGCAGTAAAAGTGAATATTGAGTGCCTGTATGTGGCAGTCCCAAAAAGTTTCAAACCAGGAGAGGTAGGTGGCCCTGCATTAAAATGGAATAGATTGAGTGCCTGTATGTGGCACTCACAAAAATTGGTTTCAAACAGAGGACCGGGTAGGTGGCCCTCCAGAAAAAATTAAATGCATGAGAGTTACTATAGCAAAGAGCCAGTGGGCCCTGTCAAAAAATAGCCAGTCTTCCTCTGTTTACTGTACAAAGCGGAGGAGAAGGAGGAAAATGAGGAGGAGGAGAGGAGTGGATCAATTATTCAGGTTGAGCTTCCTTCACCTGGTGGAGATGGAAATTTGAGAAATCCAGCCTTTATTCATTTAATAGCGTCAGCCTGTCAGCGCTGTCAGTCGACAGGCGTGTACGCTTATCGGTGATGATGCCACCAGCTGCACTGAAAACCGCTCGGACAAGACGCTAGCGGCAGGGCAGGCAAGAACTCCAACGGCGTAGAGCGCCAGTTCGTGCCACATGTCAGCTTTGAAACCCAGTAGTTGTAGGGAGCTGTGTGTTATCATTTAGGACGATGGTATGGTCAGCTACGTACTCCTCACCATCTTCTGTAAAGATCAGCCCTACTTGCCGAGACTGGGGACAGGGGACCAGTGTCTTGCTGGGGTGACATAAGCTGGCAAAAGCCTTGTTAAATTAAAGCGTACCCTTGCCAGTGCTGACAGCTGCCTGCTCGCTACTCTCCTCGCTACTTGTCCAGCAGAAACTACGCACTCTGCCGCTAGCGCTGTCAGAAGGGAAATAATGTTTCAGCTTGTGCACCAGGGCCTGCTGGTATTCATGCATTCTCACACCCTTTCCTCTCCAGGGATGAGAGTGGGAAGATTTTGTTTGTACCGTGGGTCCAGGAGAGTGAACACCCAGTAATCGGTTGCTGGAATAAATTCTTTGAACGCGAGGGTCACGGGTAGGCAGCCTAGCATGAAATCTGGCCATATGGCCAGGTACCAACGCGTAAGAATTCACTCCCCTCAATGGCCTGACTGTCATTTCCTCCTCCTCCAACTCCTCCAACTCCCTTTTCTGCCCATACACGCTGAACAGTGAAGGGACTCAAACAATGGTCCCTCTTGTGTCTCGCAACAGCCAACATTCTCCTCTTCCTCCTCCTACACCAACCTCCACCTCCTCCGATATGCGCTGAGAAAACAGACATTCAGGGTGCCATTGGCTATCAACAAGGGACTTCTTCCCCCGTCTCTTGTGAGGAGCGCAAAGCTTCCGACTTCATGCTGACCAGAGACGTTTTCAACAGGCCAAGCAGCGGGATGGTGAGGCTGATGATGGCGGCATCGCCACTGACCATCTGTGTTGCTCCTCAAAGTTACTCAGCACCTGACAGATATCAGACATCCAGTTCCACTCCTCATTGTAGACTTGAGGAAGCTGACTGACCTGACTACCAGTTCTGGTGGAAGTTGACATCTGGCAGTCTACAATCGCTCTGCGCTGTGGTGAAAACTCTGGATAACATGGTCAGTGTTGAATTCCACCTGTGGGCACGTCGACAACAGTCGATGAGCGGGCAGAGTTGGAGGCGGAGCGCGCTGCCCTGAGAGTGGCAGCATCTTGGCTGGACTTCCTGAAATGCGCACAGATGCGGGCACCTTCGTGAGCAAATCGCAGCGATTGTGGTGGTGTCTTGAGGAAACGCTGCACTATCAGATTTAACACATGGGCAGGCATGGCACATGTGTCAGTCTGCCGAGTTGGCAGAGCCGCCACCAGGTTACGGCCGTTGTCTGACCACAACCATTCCCGGCTTGAGGTTCACGGTGCCAGCCACAGATCAGTCTGCGCCGTGATGCCCTGTAATAGCTCTTGGGCGGTGTGCCTTTTGTCGCCTAGGCTCAGCGTTTGAGCACCGCCTGCTGGTCGCTTAGCGACGGCAACTGCGGCGTGCCTAGAGCTACCGACTGATGGCGCCGTGCCCCGGATGGTAGTTCGGAGGAGGGAGGTGGGGAGGGGTGGGAGGAGGAGGAGCATAGTAGGCCTGAAAAACACTGGACCGAGGGTAGGCCCCGCAACTCGGCGTCGGCAGTATATGAGCAGCCCCAGGGTCAGACTCGGTCCCAGCCTCCACCAAGTTAACCAATGTGCCGTCAGCGATATATAAGTGGCCCTGGCCGGCAGCACTCGTCCACGTGTCCGTGGTCAGGTGGACCTTGTCAGAAAACGGCGTTGGCAGGGCACGGATGATGTTGTCTGACCGTGCATGGTGCAGGGCTGGGACGGCACATCGGGGAAAAGTAGTGGCGGACTGGGGACGAGAATACCGAGGGGCGGCCGCCGCCAGGAGGTGCGTAAAGGCCTCGGTCTCTCTCACTAGAGCTATAGGGCAGCATCTCCAGGCAAGCAATCTGGAGATGTGCACATAAGGGCTGGGCGTGCGGGGTGGGTTGCACTATATGTGCGTTTCCGCTCCAGCGTCTGGGGTATGGAGAGCTGAACGCTGGTGGTGGATGCTGTGGAGGATCGTGGAGGCGCGATGGGGTTTTGTGGCCAGGGTCCTGGGCAGGGGCGGACAGCAGCTGACACAGGGGGAAGGAGCAGTGGTGTGCACGGCGGAGGTGACGGGCGTTGTTGCCACTGAGTGGGGTGCTTAGAATCATTATGACCTGCGCATACTGGTGGTAGTTAAGTAGTAGTGGTGGAAACCCTGCTAGAGCCTTGGTTTGGCAAATGTTGACCACCACAGTCCGTCGTATCCGGTGTTTCCTTAAGAACTCACAATTTGAAGATCTAGCCATCGCCGCAAAGAGCCTCACCACGGGAGCTTCACTAGGTGACAGTGGCGCTGATGCACCAGCTCTGGCCTGCTCTATCGTACTGGCCCCACCACTGCCTCTTCCAACCTGTTCAGGTCGAGGACTCTCCTCCGTTTCAGAAGCACTGGTTCACCGGCCCTTCAACACCAAGCTTGGGTCTGTCACCTCATCATCTCGACCTCGTACTGCTCCCCCCTCGGACTTCCTGCCCTGACAACAACTTCCCCACTGTCTGACAACCGGTCTCTTCATGCGGACAACTCTTTACCACACTTCCACTACGTCAAGAAGGTCTCATCACCCACAGGCTGTGATGGTGGAAAAACCTGGGCAGCGAGAAAATTGCTCAGCAGCAACCGGACAAGTGGTTTGTGACTGTGGGGAAGGGTCCAGAAACAGTTCCTCAGGTACTGCCGGTTCAAATGCCAAATTTTCCTGGGAGGGGGGCAGGGAGGGGGGGAGGAGGTGAGGTGCAGGAGCTGGAGGAGTGGCGATTTCGGTGACATGGGTGGATGCGTGGAAGGACTGACTGGTGGCTGGACAAATTGCTTCGAAGCATTGTCAGCAATCCACGACATACACCTGTTCGCATTGTTCTGGCCTCAACAGTGCTCTACCACGAGTCCCAGTAACTTCAGACATGAACTAGGGAGTGTAGCTCTGCGGCGTTTCCCTGCTCCCTCCTCAGCAGGTGGTGTCTCACCCCGCCCAGGACCAGCGGCTCTGACCCCTGCAGTAGGTTGGACGCCCAAGTCCCCGCCTCGTCCTCTACCCCTAGCCCTCGGGTTTTAAACATTTTTAAAATGAGAGTTATAACTTTATTTTTTTTTTTACTTTTTTTTTGTTTTTTTGTGTTTTTTTTTGTTTTTTTTTTGTGTTTTTGTTTTTTTTTGATGTTTTGTTTTAAAACCAAACAATGCTATCCTATTGCTATGGGATTTTTTAGCCAAGTATCAAAGCAAACTACTAGGCCAGATGAGATGACACTGAGTATTGGCTATAGAAATCCAACCCCTACTGAATTTTGCCACTCGGCCTTTGCTATGGATATGGTGCGCATAAGCGCAGAACACAGGGTCGCAAGTCATCACTACAAATTGCTCAGAATTGGCAAGTTACATGCACTGCAGAACTACAGCCACCAGCAGATCAACCAGGAAATCAAATATATAGAACGTTACTGTAGGCTTCAAGAAGCTGTTTGTATTCTCCTATGGCTATTTTTAGCCAAGTATCAAAGGAAGCACAGTTACTATGCCAGATGAGTCTGACACTGAGTATTGGCTAATAAAATCAAACCTACTGAATTTTGCCACTTCGCGCTTTGCTATGGATATGTGCGCCATAAGCGCAGAACACAGCGGTCGCAAAAGCTCACTACCAAATTGCTCAGAATTGGCAAGTAATGCCTGCAGAAACTACAGCCACCAGCAGATCAACCAGAACAAATATATAGAACGCTACTGTAGCTCAAGAAGCTGTTTGTATCTCCTATGGCTATTTCTAGCAAGTATCAAAGGAAACAGTACTATGCCAGATGAGATGACACTGAGTTATTGGCTAAATAGAAATCCAACCCCTACTGATTTTGCCCTTCGGCCTTGCTATGGATATGTGCGCACTAAGCGCAGAACACAGCGGTCGCAAGTCATCACTACAAATTGCTCGAATTGGCAAGTACATGCACTGCAAGAAACTACAGCCACCAGCAGATCAACCAGAAAGCAAATATATGAACGCTCTGTAGGCTTCAAGAAGCGTTTGTATTCTCTATGGCTATTTTCTAGCAACGTATCAAAGAAGCCAGTATATGCCAGATGAGATGACACTGAGTTATTGGTAATAGAAATCCAACCCCTACTGAATTTGCCAACTTAGGACCTTGCTATGGATATGTGCGCACGGAAGCGCAAAGAAGAACCAGCGGTCGCAAGTCTCACTACAAATGCTTCGAATTGGCAAGTACATGCACTGCAGAACTACAGCCACCAGAAGATCAACCAGAAATCAAATATATAGAACGCTAACTGTAGGCTTCAAGAAGCTGTTTGTATCTCCTATGGCTATTTGCTAGCAAGTATCAAGGAAGCACAGTACTATGACAGATGAGATGAATGCGTTATGGCTAATTAGAAATCAACCCCTACTGAATTTTGCCACTCGGCCTTTGCTATGGATTGTGCGCCACTAAGGACAGAACACAAGCGGTCGCAAGTCTCACTACAATGCTCAGAAGTGGCAATACAGCACTGCAGAAACTACAGCCACCCGCAGATCAAACCAGAAATCCAAAATCTAAGAACGCTACTGTAGGCTTCAAGAAGCTGTTTGATTCTCCTTGGCTATTTTCTAGACAAGTATCAAAGGAAGCACAGTACTATGCCAGATGAGAGACACTGAGTTATTGCCTAATAGAAATCCAACCTACCTTGAATTTTGCCACTTCGGCCTTTGTATGGATATGTGCGCCACTACGCGCAGAACACAGCGGTCGCAAGTCCTCACTACAAAGGCTCAGAATTGGCAAGTACAAGCACTGCAGAAAACTACCAGCCCAAGCAGATCAACCGAAAATCAAATATATAGAACGCTACTGTAGGCTTCAAGAAGCTGTTTGATTTTCTCCTATGGCTATTTCTAGCCAAGTATCAAGGAAGCACAGTACATGCAGATGAGATGACACTGAGTATTGCCTAATGAATCCACCCCTACTGAATTTTGCCACTTCGGCTTTGCTATGGAATGGTGCGCCACTAAGCGCAAGAACACAGGGTCGCAAGTCTCACTCAAAATGCTCAGAATTGGCAAGTACATGCACTGCAGAAACTACAGCCACCAGAGATCAACCAGAATCCAATATATAGAACGCTACTGTAGCTTCAAGAGCTGTTTGTATCTCCTATGGCTATTTTCTAGCCTAGTTCAAAGGAAGCACACTACTATGCCAGATGAGATGACACTGAGTTATTGCCTAATAGAAATCCACGCCTACTGATTTTCCCACTTCGGTCTTTGCTATGGATTGTGTGCCACTAAGAGCTAAACACAACGGTAGCAAGTCCCCCTGCTAATTCCCACAAAATGGTTAAAAGATGCAAATTAATAATAAAAAAGTAGAACGTTATTGTAGCCCTAAGAAGGGCTGTTGGGTTCTTTGAGAATCCACTCCTGCCTAACAGTAAGCTAAAGTTTACACCCACGCTTTCCCTGACCAGCGCAGCTCTCTCCTAGCGGCATCCAGAGACAGAATGATCCGAGCAGCGCGGCCAGCGGCTAGATATCCAGGGTCACCTGATATGGCCAGCCAACCACTGCTATCGACGTGTAAGGGTACCCGTCATGCTGGGTGAGTGCAGAGTCTCCTGGCTGTGATGGCTCTGTTTTCTGGCCGCCAAAAAGCAAAAACGGCGGGAGCTGCCATTTTCTCGAGCGGGCGAGTATTGTTCACGGTAACGCAGCAGAGTTTGAGTACCTAATGCTCGACCGAGCATCAAGCTCGACGAGCATGTTCGCTCATCTCTATTCTTTACTTGACAAGCAGACAGCCTGAACTTTAGAATCAGGGGGCTGTCGGAAGCTTGTTACACTTTAGGAAACGTTGCCTGGAATATTAGGGGAAACTCAAATGTAAGTCTATGGGAGAACACTTTGTCATTGTGTTTGTGCTAAAATGTATTTACTCCACCCCTGCTTAGTGTTTTTCAGTTAGTGAACAGAGCTTGGAGAAGACTACTGCCAGTCTACCTTAACCACCAGAAGAAGAAGCTGAGACAGAGATACTTTGCCATAGACCATGGGCTATTAGCCTTAGGATCTATAGCATTTAAAGTGCTAACATATGCATCTGTGGAGCTATCTCTTATTTGCAAAATCCAGACATGTACCATTGAGTCAGAACTTGCGTGTTTTTGACTGGATGCTCCCTTTGCATGTTGGGGATTACTTTTCTATTACTATCATTAATGAGACTTGGGATTCCACTGTTCAGCTACTTATGACAACACAACCACAAGAAAGGAAAGTCCTATTTTTAATTGCTTTAGGGGTGTCTAGTAAAATGACATTTGTCATATATCAAGTGAGGTTACAGCAGCGCTTACAGAAAATTGTTCTAATTAGTTGTGAGAAGATTTTTAATGTCACGGCATATATATCAACGTTTGCTTCATTCCAAGAGTAATTTCTGACGGATAAGCCAAAATGTTATTTTAGTAAAACGATCTTGTATAATGTTCTGTTTTTTCACCTTTTCACAAGATGTTGAATATCATATTAAATAAGTTTGGATATGGATAGGGTTATACATCGGTTCACGGCACATTTATGATCTATGAATACTTATTTTTGCTTAGAATTAATCACAAGACCATCTGCTAGCCATGCACCTCCTTGTAGAGACCACTACTGGGTAAATACAGTATTGCTTGCCAGCTTATTAAATGGTTGGGCCTGTTCTGTCAAATCATGAGACACATTCTGGCTCATGTCAGTAATTCCATGCTTGCTCTGTTTATTGTGAGAGCACCTATAAAGAAGGTGAAACTATAGGAGCGGTCCTGGACCTAGTGCCTGACAAGGCCCAAAGCTCTCTATGCCCATTCAAGCAGATTAACAATGAGACTTTGGGGCACATGTATTTATTTTTTTGGCTTTGCTTTTTCTTCTTTATCTGTGCCTTTTTTCTGAAGGTCCATTTTGCCATTTTTTGCGTCCAAGACTATTTCCTTTCAAAGTTTGCCACTTAGCAGCAGACTCCAAATATGGAATTTCGATTTTTTTGTTTTTTTAAAGTCACAAACAAGTCACAAATTTTTGTTGGTAAACACTCCTGCCCCCTACCAGGTGTAGGGAGTAGATTAGAGCTGTTTTTGAGCTACATTTTTTGATACTTTTTACAACCTTTGTTGAAATAATTGAAAACTCACTAAAGACTATTAATATCCACAAAAACACCAGCCGCTTTAATAAGGGGAAACACTTACAGTAGAAAAACAAAAATAAAGTTAGCTTTACAAAGCCGGATGAAGAGTTTATAGAAGTTAATTATTAATTAATATGTGCACTCAAATTAAAGAATTTTAAATTTAAGCATTGTACTACAAAAAACCCTCATATAGCCATAGTAAAAGACAAAAAATGGTGTGACTTGTTTTCTCAAAAAATACCTGAAAATAACTATATAAATTCAAACAGACTGCAATATAGTATAAATATGGTTGTGCTGCAAAAACCAAACCCTCAGTCATTGGAAATACAAAAATATTAGGGGCTAGATATAGGACAACAAAATTGAGAAAACGTTTTTATACATTAAGGTTGTTAAGGGGTTGTCTAGGATAAAGGTTTTATTCATCTTTGCATTCTACTATGGACCGGCCGCAGGTGCCTAACATACTTCATTTATCTGTTTTGTTCCATTCATCCGCTTTACAACTTAATTACATGACTTGCAATTCTCTAGTGATATCGACCTCTACTGGTGATATGGTCTTTGTCGTTCTGTAGTCTTTGTAGACGCCACACCCTGTTTTCTTCTCCCTCAATGTTCTCTGCACTTCCCTTTCCCCACAGTTTGCATATGCTCTTTCTTCACCAAATAGAGTGATTGCCAGGTCTGCAGGGATTAACAGGAACTGCAGGGTCTGATAAGATGAAGTACAGCGCTGATCAAACATCTGCCCCCACAAGGGGTGGTTTCCCCCCTGTAACTGGGGCTCTTATAGATGCTGAGGAACTGAGGAAGTGCCCCCATGGGTCTTTTATGACTCCACGGGGGACACAAAGTAAAAAAACACACACACAAAATATTAATAAATATTTAAAAATAAACATTTATATTTCCGAATAAAAAAGAAATCCACCGCTACACTATAAAACAACATTTCAATAATCACCCAGTTTGTCTGAGAATATACACACTGGGCAAGATCTATTAAATTAGCTGCATCAGTTTTATGACTTTGCACTAGAAGTGTCTGCAGCAGTTTTTTTTATCCTTGTACTGTGTCAACCAGACCAAAAAAAATTGCGCCTAAAGGAGAGTGTCAGTGCTTAGTCAGAGTTTACGACACATTTAATACAGCAAATTAACAGAATTGTGTTGCATCCTGTATGTTAAAGGTGCACCAAAAAAAAACAAAAAAAAAACAGGTGCACGCTTCCCGAGTAGTGCATAGTGCAGGTACCATTTTTCAATAATGTGGCACACCCTGCATAATCGTGAGGTAAATTGCGCTTTTTATAAATGTGGTCCATTATATATCCAAATGACCATCATAAACTAGAAAATTGATTTATAATGGTCATTTTGAGTTAATTTAAAATACTATAAATGACAAAAAAATACTAGACAATCTTTAACATTTTTTATTTTTAACTATCCCTGTGAATAGTTAATAAATGCTGCAAAAACTGTTAAGGTATGGCCCAAAAAATAAAATTATGGCCAAGTACGAAAATTCACAAAAAATATCCAGTCATTAAAGCCTTTTAATGCCTGGTCAGAAAGGGGTTAAAATATTGAGAAGAGGCTACTGGGGACAAAAATATTCACAAAGATCATATGGGCATTGTATATTCAAGTAATGAGACAGGGACCTTTTTTTCCCCCGGACAATCGGAAATGGTTATTATAAAACTATTCCTACTGTGGAGGACATCAGTGTAAAAGCCTTGAAATAATTGCACTGCCTACCTACACATTGCAATTATTTTCCCCTTTCCACTACCTCCAGGTCAGATGGGTGTGAAGGGTCGTGGGTGAGTGGGCTGATAGGAGTAGATATGTACTCCCTATAGGCTGTGACCATTCAAGTAGAATTGTATGCCAGTGTTGCTGGTGCCTCCTGATGTATCCAGTGGCTTTCATCATATGATAAATGTTACCTCTTTCACACTGGCGTTGTTTTCACATCTGTGTTTCAGTGATTTTCATTGAAGGCTTACTGAGCCATTGTTTTCTGTTGGTGTTTTTTTCATTGTCCGTGGAAAACATTTTGATACCTGTCCTATTTTCATGCATGCAGATCATGGAAGGAAATAGAAGTCTGATGATGGGTCAGTTTTTTTCCAATGATTATAGGCTGGGGAACCAGTTGTTGTGTTTTCTAAGAAATGTTGAACCTTCAGTTTTTCTTTGCAGACTTGTAGACAAGCAAAAGCAAAACATAATGCATAGGATACAAAATGGAAATGCCACACACGCCATCCACCTATGTCTGTCCTTTCTTGGGAGATAGACACTTATAGCCCCTCATGTAAGTAACATGCTAACATTGTACAAGGAATGAGGAATATTGTATTCATTTTGAACAGAATTCAGCAGAAGACTGAACCTGTTACAGAAGAGGTTAATGTCCAGGTTTCTGTGAAGCTATGAGAAGTATTGAGCTTGTAAAATAGCTCAAACTTGATAAAACATATTGGCGTCTTTATTGATGTTGTGGGCACATAAGGCAACACTTGGCTTATTCCTGTATTGACCATATTACGTAAGTGGTACGGAGGTTAAAGGAACAGTATGTTTATTTATTACATTTTGTCTCCTATATAATATAACAGAGTTCCTTTTCTTTGTTCCAATGCAGACTACTGATGCTTATGTACAACATTAAAATGGTTGAAACTTAAAGCATTGAAACTTTCCATTTTTCACTTGTGAGAATCGTCGCTGCCTGGTGAATACTTGCTGCGCTATTAGATCCTCTTGTCTAGCGATGCACCATACAAATTTTCGCCATGCCCACTTTTTAGGAAATCTCCCTTTGCCTTTGATTTTATTGCACAAATCCTGCAAGAATTCTGGTACATTATGCTTTCTGTTTTCTCCCTAATGTAGTTTGAAGGACCCTGTAACACTGTTTTGCACACAATGATGATGATTTATCATGGTTTAACATTTTTTCAATAAAAAGGGGCACAACGGCTTTTTGGAACAAGAAAATGTTCCAAAAAATATGCAAATGCTTGATGCATGTTCTAGCGTACAATAGACCAATTTATAGCAGGTGCAAGATTAGAGAGAGTCTTATAGTCACTTTTCTTTAAAACCTCTTCATTTAAGTATAAAACTTTTTTTAAAAAAAGCTTTTCTCTCTAAAACACTTGTTGGGTTTTGTACAAGGCAGAGTTATGGTCAAGGCTGCTCTGTAATTATGGAATATTTGGATTAGTAAATCTTCCTAAATAAACTCACAAAAAAACAGAAAACTGTAAAAAAAATAATCTAAAATCATCATTTATTCAATGTATTCAGATTAAATTGCCTATCTGGAATATTAAACATATGTTTTAGGATATCCAATTTTAAATACTCTTTAAGTCCAGTGGCACATGACCATGGTCGGTGCTTAAATCATGGATCATGCACTAGCTGGATTTAATGGACTGACCACAGTACCAAGGACTGTATTGAAGTTATATATGTTATATAAGGTGTCCCTGCTTCCCAGGCAAACAACACAATCATGATTACAGTTTGGTGCTTCTGCCATATTGAATACGATGCATGGAGTCTCCACTGTGGTCAGCCTGTGAAATCCAGCTAATGCGCCGTTTGGGATTCACAGACTGATCACAGTCGTGAGGCACTGGCCATAGGGTATTTTCAGTCAAAAATAGGAGCTCTGCCCTCTTTCCTGACCTAGTGTGGTGCGTACCAGAAGAACTTACATTGCATGTATAGCCCATAGATAATTGCATAGATAATTACAGTTATAACATTTGCCGATTTCTATGGGAACTGTGAAATGCAAAACTGAATTTTCTTAGTTTTTACACTGTAGGGAAATAAATCACTTTTTGCTAAGTTCCCCTATAGATTTCTGCTTATTACTGGGGATTCCAGCAACAGGACACCTTTCAATCATATTCATTTTAGGGGATTGTGATAACAGAAATAGAATTGCCCATAGTTGGTAACTCTCTAAAAATCCACTCAGTCCTTCAGAGTAATCGGCTTATAAAGAAAGCTATTCAGATAATAACATATTAGGGAAATAATAGCTCGGCCATTCCCTAATATAATCATTAAAGTTGCGGCATATTAATTCATTCCAGCATTCCAGATTCTCATATGTGTTGAAGCATAGTTAGTTTCCCCCCTGCATTCAGAAAGTGATGTCGGAGAGTGGAAGGGGGTGATTACTACCATTATTTTCCATAAAACAATGGTTTGCCACTTCACGAGGAACTACAAGAAGCAGCTGGGCTTCATACTTGTAACTGAGTCTCTTCTGACACATTTCCTTCATCTCACATTTCAGCTTTGTTAGAGCCTTTGTTTCTTTGATGCTGAGAATCTCATCCCATTTGGCTGTAAAACCTGTATTAGAAGATTAATTAAAAACAGGCATAGTGCAACGGAGACATTGCCGAAAAAAACCCGATGCTTGAAGGTAGAATGTAATTAATTTTGTACAACGGAAACATAAAAGCAATTGAGTGATACCAAAGGAAAAGGCGCCATCCCCTCCCAACATGGTAATGAGAAATACAATTCAAGATTAAGCAAAATATGAAAGAAAATAAATGGAATAATTATTCAGCACTTCAAGGGGAAGAAGAAAACAAAGGGGATTTCTAAGTGATCATAAAAGATTCATAGACGTCTAATGTTCAACTTGTTTTCCTAAAGGATATTTGGGCCATTTCTCAGACTTAATTCCTATGAAGCTGAATTTATAGCTCGGATCGCGGCCGCCATTCAGCATATTTTGTAGTCTCCCAGAGACATTGTAGTGGATAGTGAAATATCTATGACTAAATAAACCACCAGGTAGAGACAGAGAGAAGATCTTAGAAAGTGGCAGTGGTACCTGTTCTGTGCTACTGAAATCTACTTCCGTTACTGCAAAATCCCTCACAAAGTGAAAAGAAGCATTTACAGTTCAAGCGGTCCCCTATTTAAGAACACCCGACTTACAGACGACCCCTAGTTACAAACGGACATCTGGATGTTGGTAATTTACTGTACTTTAGCACTAGGCTACAATAAACAGCTAATAACAGTTATCACATGTGCCTGTAATGAAGCTTTATTGTTACTAATGGTTATTATGAGAATCCAACATTTTTAAAATCCAATTGTCACAGAGACCAAAAAAAAAATTATCTGGAGTTAGAATTATAAAATATACAGTTCCGACTTACATACAAATTCAACTTAAGAACAAACCTACAGAACCTATCTTGTATGTAACCTGGGGACTGCCTGTACATGACTGCTTATTGTATTCATATGATTATACATGCCCATGATTATATATGTAATAACTCAGGCATAGATATAGATTGCGGTCTGAAACACCTTGCACCACATTCACCTTTGTGACTGGTGTGCCAAAAGAGGCATGGCCTGATGCATACCAAAATATCCAAAAACACAAATGCTGAACTAAAAAGGGGGTACAAAGGAGGTGCTCCCCTACATTTTTTATTTTTCCATATACAGAACTGTAAGAGGCCTTGTTTTCTTTGTAACAAATTGTACCTCCTAGTGACTCTATTTAGTATTCCATGCAATATACTGGGAAGCAGGAAATAAATTCAAATGCAGTGAAATTTAAAAAAAAACACATTTGAACCATTTTCTCGTTTATACAGATTTTCCTGTGTGACCAAATGACACCTCCTCTTTGGATTGGTACAATCACAAGGATACCACATTTGTACAAGGTTGTATTCCATTTTATTGGAGTTTTGCATTTTAAAGAGAAAAAATAGAGATTTTCCACTGCACTGCCTTGATAAAGGGACCACAAAATTGGATCATTTTTAGCAGTTTTTATTGGCTTAAACAAATTTTCAAACCATGTATTTCAAGGGCAAATTGCTCTTTTCATCAGGTTTAAAAAGTTTATAGTCGAAAGGTATAGGTCAATTGTTAGTTTGAACACTACCCAAATAAGAGCTAACTTGTATTGTCAGTGTACAAAGCTATGAAAGCTTTCATTCTTATGGGACGACTTGGGGACCATACAAACATGTTGAGTGATGCAACATGTGGGGAAGGCTGATTCAAAATGGCAGCAACCATACCCACAGGGCTTTGAAATTGAGACGGTGCCATTTAAATAGTTAACACCCACAATTGGTGCCAGCACTGATAAGGGATGTTAGTGGTGGGTGTTTGCTATGCAAGACAGCAAACACTTGGTGTTTGTGAGCCCTCTTCCTACACCCACAACTGCACCATGATGTTCCCCAATTTTCTATAGAGACATACTTCAGTACTTCTCCTAGTTGTATTACTTGTCTTATTGATGCATTTGATTTGTTTTTAAACATTAGTGTCTCTGTTTGTACAATATGTATCATGATGACGTAACCAAATTGGGTATCTAAACCTGTACGTATCAGCATTTATGCTCGAGCATATGCAAAACAGCATATTGCCTGACCGTATGTGGTGTCCACTATTACCCGGTCCTGTCGCAATCTAGCAGCTTGTCCTCCGTTGAGGATTCGGGTCCCGCGATTCACTAAGGCAGTGCGCCAGATGTCCACCAGGTGTCGCTGCTGCAATGAAGTCCGCCGGAGTTCCCCATCCTATCCTGGGTGCAGGTAAGTGTGTGTCAAGTGACACATTTTTTTTTTAACACCGTGGTTTTTCTGAATCCGTCGGGTTTTTTCGGAGGGCCACGCCCCCCATTTCCATTGCATGCATGCCGGCGCCGATGCGCCAAATTCCAATCGCGTGCACCAAAAACCCAGGGCAATTCAGCGCAAACCGGTAATTTTCGTGAAACCCGACTAAAAAGAGCCATTCGGGCCCTTAGTAAATGACCCCCATTGTGACTGCATCAGTGAGTGATGCTTTTTTTTCCTGCTAGAGAATAAAAATATTATACTTTAGCCATTGCAGCTGCATATTCCTCCGTAGCCCCAGTTATTTAAAAAAAAAAAAAAAAGTAAGATAGAAGAAATAAAATGGAATGGACACACCACACACTTGCCAAGAAGTACTACTACTCATAAGAATCTATCTTAAGGCTGAAGGATTTACAATGCTTAATTGCATGATGTGAAATGTTAATTGCAGTTGTCAAAGTGTTGTACAATAGCAAATATGTCTATTTGTTATTCATGACATCCTTCCTTTTAAAATCAACTTAGAAAATGATGCTAATAAGCATCAGTGACTACCATAGCCTCTCTGTGATCTGGCTTTATAGACTGTTACACTGTGCAGTAGCCCTTGGCATCAAGGCAGGCAGAGGTGCCCAGGAAGCAAGGGGGAGGGCAAAGTTCTCCTGGACAGTGCAAAAACCTATGAAGCTATAGCACCGAAGAGCTCTGGTAACACCTAAAGCAAAATATCAAAGTGGCAGAGAACTACAATTGGCAGCAGTCCTGCATTGCCTCAAACCGTTCCAAAAGAATACAAGGTAGCCCCTGCTCAAAAATATTGCAAATTGGCAAAAATCAGTACCTCAACAATAAAATGTCCAACTTGGGAGTAGAAACTCCAGAAACATGTAGCAGTTCATGGGTCCAGATCCACTCTCAGAAGCTCTGTTGCATGGAGAAGAGTCCCTAAGAAACAATGATTTGGCTTCCTAGGTTCCTCTCTCAGCTTACCAGCTTGATCTTGCTGCTCATTCAAAGAAGATAATGAACAGTCTCCACATAAAACCACCAAAATCCACCAGTGGGTGCAGGAGTGGTGGGAGAAAGATATTGGCCCAGATTTATTAACCCCTGAAGGACGCAGCCATTTTGTAGCTTAAGGCTCAGTCCCATTTTTTGGATTCTGACTTGCGTCGCTTTATATGGTTATAACTTTTGAACACTGTTACTTATCTAAACGATTCTGAGATAGTTTTTTTCCCCACATGTTGTACTTCATTTTAGTGGTAAAATTTGGCTGATAAGTTTTGCGTTTATTTACAAAAAAATGAAAAAGTTATGAATTTTTTTTAAAAATTGCCATTTTCGAAATTCTAAAGCATCGCGTTTTCAGGCAGATAGATTTACCACCTAAATAAGTTGCTGAATAACATTTCCCATAGGTCTACTTTACATAATTTTGGAAATGTCTGGATAATTTATTTTGATGTCGTGCGGCTTACAAATAGATTATCGATTTTCTGTATTTTCAGAATTTACTATTTTGGGGATAAATACAGTTTTAAATGAAATTTTTACATATTTAGCATTAAAACCCCCTATATAATCAACCCATTTTCAAATCTGCACCCCTCAAACTATCAGAAACAGATTTTAGGAAGCTAAAAGCTAACCTCTTCAGATCTTCATAGTAATTACATCAAAATGGAGGTGAAATTAAGAATGGTCAAATTTTGTCGGTTATACGTTCATTTAGCCCTAAAATACACACATTTCCAAAAGATAAAAAGAGAAAACCCACCATACTATTTCTTCTACAATTTCTCCCGAGTACAGAAACCTCCCACATGTGGCCGGTACTTGTTTTATGGGTGCACAGCGAGGCGCAGAAGGGAAGGAGCGCCTTGTAGCTGTCAGGATTTTAGTTTTCTCATTGGCCCCTTTTGCAGGCTATAAAATTTTCGTTTTTCATTATTGTTGCATTTTTTTTTGCAGGACGAGATGCTTTTTCCATTGTTACAATTTTGGGGTTGGTATCCCCTATTGTTGAAAATTTAGGAACTTTTTTTTTAGGTCACGAGTAGAAAAGCATCAATTCTGTACTGGATTTTTAGCTTTTTTTTGTGTTCACTGTATAGCCTAATAATCATGGTATCTTTATTCTATGGGTCATAACGATTACGGGATACCAGACATGAATATTTTTTCTTATGTTTTACTAAATTTGCCAAATAAAACCCTAATGTGGGGGGAAATCTATCATTTTTGCATTGCCGTCTTCCAAGTGGCATAACATTTTTAATCTTTTGGCTGCGAAGCTGTTTGATGTCTTGTTTTTTGCGGGAAATGTTGTACTTTGCAACAGTATAATTCTGGAGTTTTGCTGATCACTTTTTATTGTATTTTATGTGGGATTTATTAGGTAAAAATCATAATTTTTGGCGGGTTTTTAAAGGTTTTTTTTTACGGCATTCATTGTACAGGTTTAATAGTTATTTAATTTTATTCTACGGATTGTTACGGACGCGGTGATACTATATATATATATATATATATATATATATATATATATATATATGTGGGGTTTGTGTTATGATTTAGTCTTTTTTGAGTGTTATATGTTTCTTTATTTCTTTTGTGGCTTATGGACATTTTTGGTGATTTATAAACTTATTTTTAATTGAAAAACTTTATTTTTAACTTTTTGACTACTTCCCCCATGGGACATGGACAATCAATCATCTGATTGCTTGTTCATGGTAATACTCTGCAATACTTATGTATTGCAGGGTATTAGCAGCGTCAGCCTATGCACATGCATGGGTGTTAGCCTGGGATGTCATCGGCATATTACAGCTGACATCCCGCGACCCCCGATGCCGGTTCGGCTCCTGTGCAGAGCTAAACCAGCATCTTCTCAGTGCAGTAGCTGTACTGCCCTGAGCGCTATTTGCAGCCTTTGCACCAGATTTTTGTCTGACTTTTCACTAAAAAGAACATTCAAACTGCTTACACATGTAGTTAAGAAGTGTCCGCAACACAAATGTCACATGACACATATGTGTTGCGGTTGCACTATGCCTGACACAACACAAAATTCTACACATAAATGTGCGTTCCGGTTCACTCATCAATTGCCATAGAGAAGATAGACCACATTCCTGAGTGCTTTAAAAATGTGTGTGAAAAACTGAGACACTGAACAAACTCTGACTGAAAACTGATTGAACTCTGATGCAAAATGTCAGATTTTCACTGACCAAACCCTGATCGTACCCTGATAAAACTCTGACATGATCTGCAACGCAAGTGTGGAAGGGGCCTTAGTTAGGCTCCTGATGGTGGGTTCGCCCTTATCAGGGCGGTTTATCTGCTTTAAACAGGGCCTTAGCCCGCAGGGACATCTCAGTGTGAGTTCGCCACCACTTACCTAGTTTGACAGCTAGCGTCAAGCCTCGTTGTGGTTGCGCGGTTGCTGGACAGGTAATGACACGGAGTTACGACCCATTTATCACGCAGTGTTAAACATAATTGTGTTGCATGCTCAAAAATGTTAATTTCAAAAGGTTTTTATTAGCAGGAATTAAAAAAACATGCAAAAATAGGTGTACAGCACATAAGCCAGTCAAATCAAGGCCTGTTCGCAAAACAAATCCAGGGATCCCAGGTGGCATTAAATATGGTCATCTTATCATTAAGAATGGCCGACAAATTGTGATTAACCATTATCCATTACAATTTAGCTTTCAAAAACTCAAAGCTTATGTGTGGTGATTTCCAGTGACAAGCTATAGTAATTTTAGCAGCAAAAAAATAAACTTGACACGAGTATAAGCTGAGGTACCTAATTTTACCATCAAAAACTGGGAAGACCTATTGACTTGAGTTTAAGTTGAGGGTGGGAAATGCATTGGTCAAAGCTTCCCCAGTATATAGCCAGCAAGCCCCCAATAGTATATAGCCTGCCAGTACCTGTACATAACCAGCCAGCCCTCAGTAATATATAGCCAGCCAGCCTTCTGTAGTATATAGCCTGCCAGCCAGCCGCGTGTAGTATATTGCCATCTCACAGTATAGTCAGCTCATAAAATAAAATAAACTCAGTACTCACCAGGAGCTGACATCACACTTATGCAACAGACCTGGAGCCTGCAATCGTGCACAGGTAAGTACTCCGCATATTTTGTTTATATACCCGTGTATAAGCGAGTGGGGAGTTTTCAGCACAAAAATTGTTCTAAAAAACTCAGCCTATACTCAAGTATATACGGTAAAAAGCCTTTTAGTATGTTAAGGGGCCTGAAAAGTAAGTTATGTATTGTCAAGGAAAAGATAAATTTATGTATCCTAATTCAAAATCTCTTAACCTTAAAACATTCCCACCAAATATGCATAACCAAGCCTCCTGCAGAACAACCTCTATAGCAATAGGGGGGAGTTTGAGGAGTTTATATAAACACTGAGGTACTAGATACCAGTGTAAGAGAGTCTTATATCCCGCTTCAACCAGAGAGACATGAGTAAAAAAAACCTTGACGAAAACTCTAGACCATACTTTATACTTGAGTTTCATGAAAGCCGTGCGACAATGTGGGCCACTATGTTGAAACGTTAGCCACACCAGTCCTGGACCCACTGCAGGATTTTCTGGTAGTGTTATGTGCATGTTATGTCTTTTTTAGTGAGTACAATAGAATTTTCTAAATTGCTTATCTGTGGAGACAGTATTACACAATGTTTGGTTCATTGTCCCCTATGAATGAGTAGTGGGATCAAGCTGGTAAGCTGAGAGTTTTTAGGGACCCTTCTCCATGCAAACTCCTGTCAGCAAGACAGCTTCTCAGAGTGGATCTGAACCAGTGATCTGCCATCTGTTTCTGGAGTTTCTACTCCCTTGCTGGACATTTCATTGTTGAGGTCCTGATTTTTGAGATGTTTGAGTGGGACTACCTTGTATTCTATTGGTCAGGTAACACCCCCAAACGTTTGCATAATTTAAAAAGTTGAGTTAAGTAGGAAGGAGGCCATGCATAACTGCTTCCTCAGCACTGGTGCAGTGGGCATTTCCTGCTCACTGCACAAGCATTGCGGAAGCAGGGGGCAGGGTGAGACAGTGTAACAGTCTTTAAAGCGAAATAAAGGCTATAAAGACCCCAGAGGGCTTAGCATAGCCCCACAGGCTCATTAGCAGCATTTTAAAAACTGATTTTAGAAGGCAGGATAACAAATATCAGAAGATAACCACAGTCTCAGTGCTTAGATCTATAAGTCTCCTGGTTTACACATGCTGGATTTTGATGGTAGATTTCATTTAACTATCAATGGTTAATTCTGAAGACCACCAGTTATAACCATTATAAAATGGTATTCACACTAATGCAACCAACTTATTTCAGTTTTGTTATGTTCATGTTTGTATCTGTGTGTATCCTTATGTATACAGAATATTTGCACATTAGTATGCATTCATGATTGAATATGTAAATAATGTATGTGTGCAAGAACTTTCTCTATAAAAGTGTTTCTCTGTACATAAAGATGGATAAATGTTCATGTAAAAAAGCAAATCCTAGCCACATCCAATAATAGTGATTACTAAAGAACACTGGAGTGGTGGGGGCCTGGGGATTAGTAAAGACAGAGCAGACAAGTCTTTCATACAGACTGGTTAAAAATAAAGGTTCTCGATTGCTTGGCAACAAATCAAAGTATCTGGTGCGCGGCCATTTGCAGTGTTTAAGCTACATAAAACAGCATAAGATATTGGGAGAGATTTCAGCAGTCTCAAAGTCCCATCAACAATGTGTCAACTGAGGCTTTTACGTACGTCAAGAACACACAAACGAAATGTTGCTGGGGATGTCTTCTACAAAGAAACCAGCTCTTACCTTCCAAAAATGGAAAGGATTGGTCAGGACCAGGTAAGAGCTTTTCTTCTTAAAGATCTGAAGTCTTGATTCATATGCTGATCCCACAGTACTTTGAACCTGACTTGTGGGGGCACAGCAGGGTGAGATAGCAAGAACTGATAGATCTATCTCCCGACAGAATTCATTATTGCCTTATCAGCTTGAGGGGCAGAAATGTATTATTCCACGCTGCAGAAATAGACAATATCACAGGGAGATGGAAGGCACTGACCATTGATGCAACTGCTTACTATGGATCGTAAGATGGAATAAAAACTTTAAAAAGTAATCTGTCCACTAAAATGATTAGGATTATACAAATAAAGCCATATCATTCAGGTCTCTAAGAAGTTTTTTGTTGTATTGTATATAAAAAGTGTTGTTCCATTTGGAACAACCCTTTGAGATCTGCACTAACAAGTTTATCCCTAAAATCTGTAGGGATTTGTCATATTTAGAGTAATAAAGTAATACATTAAAATACATTAATACATATAATGCACACCTGTGTTAGGTACCAAAAAACAAGATCTTCAAATGATAAATAATGTTCTCTTAGGGATTCTCCTAAAGAGCACCAGTCATCAGGTCTCTGTCACTTGTCCTGTCACCTCTACCTGTTGGGGCAGCTCATAAGGATTCCATCACAGCCTCTATCTAGTCAATTCATACATTAATCATTCTAATATCATATTTTTTATTATGTAAATGAGGCTGGTCACATGGTCAGAGGCAGTGATGTCACTTCTGTTCCCCCTCCCCTCTCGTCCCCCTGCTCATGTCTGGGTGTAATGTATAGTAAAGCATTAACAGTGTTTGTGCTTTACCTGCTGACATGCTCTGTTCTTCTGTACACATGTGAGAGACACAGGCATCAGTTACACAAGTACATAACATGCCCATCATGCAGCAGTTGTTTATCTGGGAGCCAGGAAGCACATAGAGGAGTCAGCACCAGGAGTGTCACATCATTATACAGGCTGTAAGGCATGTGTATAGGAGTATTTCATATACACACAGGCAACAGGGAGTGTGGCCTCCAGCAATAGGAAGTACATAGAGGAGCAAGCACCAGGAGTGTCACATCATTACACAGGCTGTCAGTCATGTGTACAGTATAGGAGTATCTCATACACACGCAGGCTTCAGGGGGCGCCAGAACCAGGAAGCACATAGAGGAGCCAGCACCAGGAGTGTCACTATATCATTATACAGGAGCCAGTCATGTGTCTAGGAGTATCTTATACACTCAGGCTGCAAGGGACATGGCCTACAGAATCAGGAAGCACATAGAGGAGCCAGCACCAGGAGTTTCATATCATTATAAAGGATGTCAGTCATGTGTATAGGAGTATTCCATAAACACCCAGGCTGAAGGGGGCGCCAGCACCAGGGAGCACATAAAAGAGCCAGCAACAGGAGTGTCACATCATTATACAGGTAGTCAGTCATGTGTACAGGAGAATCTCATACACTCAGCCTGCAGGGGGTGCCAGCATCAGAGAGCACATAGAGGAGCCAGCAACAGGAGTGTCACATCATTATATAGACTATCAGTCATGTGTATAGGAGTATCTCATACACCGACAGGATGCAGGGGAGTTGTCACCAGAACCAGGAAGTACGTAAAGGCAGCAGCTTCAGGAAAGTCACATCATTATAAAGGATCCAGTCATGTGTATAGGAGAATGTCACAGGTGTCACCGTGATCCACATCTTGGTTCACGGGTGCACCCATGCCTCGCTCCAGTCCCGGCTCTCCCGCAGCCCACAGCTCCCCTCCCTGTGCTTCCTTACCTATCCATGCTCCAGATTCAGCAGCATGACACACGTGGCCCTGCCACCTAGGGCGCATCGGCGTTCAAGGATTTAAAGGGCCAGCAAACTGCTAATTGGTGCTGGCCATTTCCAGGATTTTATAAAAGCTGGCCACTTCCTGCATTCCCCGATTGATCTTTGTGCTTCATGCTTCAGAGAAAGCTTGTTTCGTTGCCCTGTGCTTGTCTGCTGATTTCCTGTTGTGACCCCGGATCCATTCCCAACTTTGACAACGTGCTGCCTTGACCTCCTGCTTTGTTCCTGATGTTCATCCCGTGCTGCCTGTCCCCGACCATGATTCTACCTTATGACTTTGTACCATGCCTTGGCCACCACCACGGGCAAAGTCGTGCCTGTGGAGCAACCAGGTTATACCCGGCCGCCCCCAGCAAGTCCATCCCCCTTTGCGGTGGGCTCTGTGAAAACCAAGTGCCACTTAGACTCCGCTCCCAGGTGTCAGCTTACACCATCACAGAGAATCTCATACACACAGGCTGCAGGGGGCGTAGCCTACAGAACCAGGAAGTACATAGAGGAGCCAGCACCAGGAGCGTAACATCATTATCTAGGCTGTCGGTCATGTCTATAGGATTATTTCATACACACAGGCTGCAGGGGGTGTCAGAACCAGGAAGCACATAGAGGAGCCAGCACAAGGAGAGTCACATCATTATACAGGCTGTCAGTCATGTGTATAGGAAAACCTCAAACACACAGCTTGCAGGGGGCGCCAGCACCAGAGAGCACATAGATGAGCTAGCAACAGGAGTGTCAGTCACGTGTAAAGGAGTATCTCATACACAGACAGGATGTAGGGGGTATGGCCACAAGACCCAGGAAGTTCATAGAGAGGTCAGTACGAAGAGTGTCACATCATTATACAGACTGTCAGTCAAGCACTAGGGGTTGTGGCTGTGCCTCTTACTCATGAATAAGCTGGACTGCCGAGTATGATAATGATTCATTGGACCTCTCTCAAGTCATTTGCATACAGCTTTAGTAGCTTTAGCTGATTGTTTAAGTTTAGAGGCATGTAGAGGGACAATGAAGGGATAGAGGCAATGCTTTATGAAAATAAATTTGGTTTTGCCGGTTAATTTGCCTGACAGGTTCTCTTGTCCAAGTAAATAAAACAAAAATGGAGAAAGTAAATTGTTACAGTCACAATGGTAATTGTAAATATATTTACTTCTTAAATGGGTATTTAAGGAGTAGAAACAGTTTAAATTCAAATGGGTCATTGAAATGTAGAGGTATTTGTAATCAGTTCTTATTCAAAATTTTGCTGCCCTGTGGGAAAATGCTACTGGCCCTTTAATTTGTCCTGCACCTTTTTCCCACTGCAGCAGGCATGAGACAAAAGATGGATTCTCTCTGAGCTGGTCATATGTCCACATCACATGTCTTATAGGGGAAATGAAAGAGTCATGTAATTTATTTGAAACAACTAGAGGCAAAAGGGATAAATTTACTTACTGCAGTTTAGTCCTCGAATGAACAAATCAACACAGCCACCCGCCCGAGCCTCTTCATATATGTGGTTTGGCAGGAGGGTCGGGGGAAACTTCATGCACTGGTGAACAATGTATTCCTTATCCAACTTTCTGGGGGAGGAAAAGGTAACGGGCGAGGTATCCCGCTTTATGTAAAATACATCTATGCCATACATTACAAGGGCGTGTTGGCTGCACCCTATGAGATGCTTCAGTGGTGAGCACCAAACATCATTGGAGCGCACAGTGCCCTCCATAAGTCACCGAAATCCCACATCAAATCTTGCCCCAGTAGTGATAGATAAGATTGATGTGTTAAATTGTTTTTAACATGAGTCTTCAATAAAGATGTTTTTGAACTACATATGCATATTAATGTGGTGCTTTGGTTCATTAGAAGTTCACATAAATCTCCTAATTCCTATGTTTTGAAATACTTTAAACAAGACCGTGTGTGTTTTGTTGGCATCTCCTGACACAAGACCACCCATGGTTATTACCCCCTACTTTTTAATCTGCAGCATATTGTGTGGATTTCAGCCTATTCTACAACATTTCCGAGCCCTTCATTTTGACAGATCAGCTGACATATACCCCCTAGCCTTGCCATATGTCCTATTTAGTTTTCAGTGCAGAGTTCATTATTTGGGGAGGGGAGTTTGTATAAGTGAGAATTAATTTTTCCCAAAAGCAAAATGACTGATTATCTGCCAATGACATCTGATTACCCTTCTACAACTTTCAAAATTATACAGGGACACTGGGGCCTAATACAGATCACATTAATGATGAATATATTACTAGAATTGCGAAACAAATATTACAGAGTGGGTTTCAAATTTCCCTTGTAAATCCAGTTTAATATGCTTTCTCTAGTCGCTGACTTATTACATTTCCATGTACATTCATCAGTGATGTGTTTTGTTAGAAAGATATTAATATAGAGAGGGAAAAAAATCATGCCTGTCAAAGATAGTTATAATGTCTGCTAACCACTGGACAATATGCTGGAGCAGACTGAACAAGAAGTCATTAGCATGTAATAAAGGAGGATCCATCCAGCAAGAATTTCTACTGCTAACAGTTTGCCAAGACTATATGAAGACCCCAGGCAAAATAGCGCAAATTTGGTGCTGTCATGTTCCTTATCGCATCTTGGAAATCATATTTGAATATTTCCCACTATCCCACTAGGTTCAGGAGTGTAATAACCTGAAGGGGAATCGGTGAGCTCCAAGCAGTGGCATAAGGATTCCAGCCCAGCACCTGGTGTGGGCCGTATCTGCAGGAGTGGATCAGTAACCAATTCTGTGTATGTTATTGAGACACATATAGCATTCATTCAGCGACACATGCAGGCATGTCCACATGCTCTACCTGCCTGTGTTCAATATATGGCAGGGTGCATATGAGAAATTTTGGGGGAGCGCCAGACCCGCAAGCAGGAAGCAAGGCAAGTAATACATTTAGGATTTTTTTCATGGCTTCTGCTCCTGGACAGTATACTATTGGGGGGGGGGCAGTGGAAACTCCTGACTCCTGGACAGAATATTATGAGGGAGAGAAGTGGAAACTGCTGGACAATATATTTTAGGAGGAATGGGTAAGGAAATTCATGGCCAATATATTATAACGCGAGGATGGAGGGGTATTGAAACTCTTGGACATTATATTATTAAAGACCCCCCTCTTTAATAATATAATGTCCAAGAGTTTCAATACCCCCCTCATCCTCCCTTACCCCCCCTCCCATTTCCATACCCCTTCCTCCTAAAAATATATTGTCTTGGGATAGGGATGGAAATTCCTGGACAGTATATTGTTAGGGGGGTGGGGGCAGTATTTCATTGGGGAAGTAGGGACTCTTGGACAGTATATTATTGATACTCCTTTCTATATTATTGGGGGGGATGGGCTCTTGGACAGTATACTATAAAAGGGGGGGGGGGGTCTCATTGACCGTATAATAATAGAAGACTGTTGGATGATTGGAGGCGGCTTGACTTAATATTTTTAACTGGGCGCTGCTGAATAGCATATTTATTAGGTAAATTAACTAAATTACCTTAATGACAATGGCACTGCTGACTACATATGGATTGCTGATGGCATTTAGGTGGGGGGCTCGATTCTAAGTTTGCACCTTGGCCCACTGGGTCTTCTGATGCCAATGGCTCCGAGTCACGTATAAACAAAACATATAGCTTTATGGGTGAAGTGTGCTGCATCTTTCTTGAGAATTATGCAGTGCTACAGAGCATGCCTGTGTACCATGGTCCTGTGTGCATCCTCCTATATGCTGGAAGAATAGATGGTCTGATCATGATTTGACAGAGACAATTCATCAATTTATTTACATACTAAGAGACTGTTTCATGTAGCCATCCGACTCTTGGAATAGTCACAAAATTCTCACTCAGTTATGTAATATGTTGAACAGCATTCTTTGAAATATGTTAAAAGTATATCTTCTGCTCAAGTCCTCATAAGGTAATAAGGTTTAAGCCTTGTGCACTTTGCTGGCCGCAAACAAGGGAAGGTACCGTATATACTCGAGTATAAGCCGACCCCTAATTTTACCACAAAAACGGGAAAACCTATTGACTCGAGTATAAGCCGAGGGTGGGAAATGCATTGGTCACAGACCCCCCAGTATATAGCCAGCCAGCCCCCAGTAGTATACAGCCCAGCCTGCCCCCCAGTAGTATACAGCCCAGCCTGCCCCCAGTAGTATACAGCCCAGCCTGCCCCCAGTAGTATACAGCCCAGCCTGCCCCCAGTAGTATACAGCACAGCCTGCCCCCAGTAGTATAGAGCCGTGCCCCCAGTAGTATAGAGCCGTGCCCCCAGTAGTATACAGCCGTGCCCCCAGCAGAATAAAAAAATAAAGTTATATACTCACCGTGCGCCGCGATGCGCAGCGCTGCTCCCCCGATGGCATCGCGGCTCCTATTCTTGCTTCAGCTTGCTGGGCGCCGTCATGTTCTTCTCGCGGGCTGCGCCTAGTATGACGCGCCGCTGCTGACGTCATAGGAAAGAAGAACAGCCGGGAAGCCAGAAGAGGAGCCGCGATGACATCGGGGGAGCAGCGCTGCGCATCGGGGCCACCGGAGGGTGAGTATATAAGTTTATTATTTTTTTAGTCAATTTTAGTCAGTATTGACTCGTGTATAAGCCGAGGGGACGTTTTTCAGCACATTTTTTGTGCTGAAAAACTCGGCTTATACACGAGTATATATGCCGTACATCTAAAAGGAAACTAGGAAGAATGTTTTGTTTCACTCCATCACCCCCACAAGGGGCACATTCAGAATTTCAAAATCCCTATACATATCAATCAGCTGTGACTCTTTGACCAAAATATGAGCATCCTGAACTGTGGGTACTTCACCTTCCCTCTATATTAATGCACAAAGTGGTTCATGAAGTGCTACAAGATACTTTAGGGGACATATATCATAGCCGGCTCTTTGTGTCCACAGAGTTTAACAAAAGCATGCCCTCCTGCCACATCATGAGATCTCGACAATTTGTGGTAATACCTTCACCAACTATGGCTAGTGCACAGATGCTGGCGGTGGCGTAGTTTAAATAAAATCTTACGCAAATCAAGAAATTGTGATTATTTCAGGGCTTCTATGCCAGTTTTCTGGTATATATTTAGGGTGAAATATATATATACAGGCGGTCCCCTACTTAAGAACACACGACTTTCAGGCGACCCCTAGTTACAAACAGACCTCTGGATGTTGGTAATTTACTGTACTTTAGTGCTAGGCTACAATAATCAGCTGTAACAGTTATCACAGGTGTCTGTAATGAAGCTTTAGTGTTAATTCTGGTTCTTATGACAACCCAACATTGTTAAATCCAATTGTCACAGAGACCAAATAAGTTCTGGCTGGGATTACAATGACAAAATATACAGTTCCGACTTACATACAAATTCAACTTAAGAACAAACCTACAGAAACTATCTTGTATGTAACCCGGGGACTGCCTGTATATATATTTATATATATACAGGTGGTCCCCTACTTAAGAACACCCGACTTACATACGACCCCTAGTTACAAACGGACCTCTGGATATTGGTAACTTTCTGTACTTTATCCTTAGGCTACAATAAACAGCTATAACAGTTATCACAGGTGTCTGTAATTAAGATTTATTGTTAATCCTGGTTCTTATGACAACCCAACATTTTTAAAATCCAATTGTCACAGAGACCAAAAAAAGTTTGACTGGGGTTACAATTATAAACTATACAGTTCCGACTTACATACAAACTCAACTTAAGAACAAACCTAAAGAACCTATCTTGTACGTAACCCGGGGACTGCCTGTATATATATTTTTTTTTTTTTTACTTCCTCACCATTACATTGCATTTCATTTTTTGCAATAATAAATATCAAAATATCAAAGGCTCCATCTCAAGTACAGAAGTAAAAGGCTTCTGTTTTCTTCAGAACCATGCTATATCTTTAAGAAGCTAATATTCCTCAATTTTCCAAACTGACCGGTTCCAGATTCATCTGTCTTTTTATGTTGTGTGTTAACGCGGCTGCAGTTTGTTTGAAATTAAAGCAATGATTCCCACCACATGTTCTGCCGCTGCCAGATAATATTACAGCTTCAAAGCTCAACACAAGCTTCTTTGAAGTATCTTGTGCTAGCAGCCGCTCCTGAATGAATTTAACAATGTAAATGTACCCAGAGGGAGCACGTGCAGGGTCTTAAACCTTCCATCTATCACTATTTATTTTCACATTTTTTTTCTCTCACCTGTGTTAACCATTTGTAACTGAATATTCATCAACAGAACATCTACTTCTCATGTCACCATAAACTACTATGTCAGCTCCAATACCTTCATGTAGGTATCACACCACCTGCTGTACCAGACCGCCTTCTGTTTAGCTGCACATGTCTATATTAGACATGAATACTGTGCAGAACATCTACAATGTAAAGGAGTCTGTCATTTTAATGTACTTACTGGTGAATATTCAAGTAGCTTTATTATTGTTCACACTATTATAATGTTGTACATAGGGGGCAGTGTTATAGTAGTTATATTCCTGTACATAGGGGCAGTATTATAGTAGTTATATTCTTGTATATAGGGAGAAGTATTATAGTGTGTTCAGGGCCATCGTGGGTGTGTTCAGGGCCATCGTGGGTGTGCTCAGGGCCTGCACCCTTTCTCTGCCTTGACAGCAACACTTTTTCCCCACCTGCCTAAAACTTTTGCACAATAAGCAAATTTGCAACATACCTACTATATACTGGGTCCTTGGAAAAGATCTATAATCCAAACTACTACTGAAAAATGAATGTCTAAAAATACCTGTATCTATGAAAAGAAACTCTATAAACATGATTTAGCTTTGAACATAAATTTCAAAAATTTCCAAAAATTTCAATGAATTGAAACCTTCATCTTATCCAATTACGTATATGTTAATGCTTTGCGTTCATCATCTTTAGGTACCTCTCCGGCTGCCTTGGGAAAAGAGAACGAGGGCGATTGTTTTGTGTTATTTCCTTTATTTTGTTTTTTATTGAAAACGTTACGGTAGCATCGGGAGATGAACATCTTCTCGGGGCGCGGAGAAGTTATCTTACACACTCAGAAGAGAAAATGGAAGGTACTTACTTTGACTGATATTCAAGACATGACTATTGAATTTCAAATAGCCCCACTAAAAATGAGACCGTCGAAGGTGAATTTCATTTCCCTGTAATGAAAACTTGCTCGTAAAAAAAAAAAATAGAAAAAAATAGAAAGAAAAAAATTGTGAAAAAATATTACGGAACGTAACGGAAAACCCTGTTTCAGATTTATTTATTGATATGAATTTCACCTCCTGCCTTTAATCCTCCAATGATTAATGCCGAATTTCAATATTTTTTTAATGAAAGATTAATTTTTGTTATGAAACCAGAACACGGAGGTCGCTGGAAGTCAAGCCGCCCGCCGAAGCTACGAAAGAACAAAAAAAATTAAAAATAAAATGTAGGGTCGTCGTTCCAAAGTACATGAAATTTTTTCACATATATAAGAAGTCCCGGATGAATCAATTTAATAATATCGGGATTTACACAGTTATTATAGAATCTTCATTATTTACCCGCCGCAGAAGAGAACATCTCAGTCTGGCCGTAATAATGCTGCCATTTCATAACCCGCTCCCCGGCCATCTGCTCCACCACCATCATCTCCTACTGTAACATTTACCAGTCACCCAACTGCGGCTTTAGGATATTTGTGTACGTTACATCACAGATGGTTTAATAGAGAAATATAAAACATACAAAGTTTTACTTATGTAATTCCACAATTATAAAGACAATTATATTTTCTATATTATAGCATATCGATATAACCTAGTACATAGTGGACAGTATTATAGTAGTTATATTCTTGTACATAGGGGGCAGTATTATAGTAGTTATATTCCTGTACATAGGGGCAGTATTATAGTAGTTATATTATTGTACATAGGAGCAGTATTATAGTAGTTATATTCTTGTACATAGGGGGCAGTATTATAGTAGTTATATTCCTGTACATAGGGGCAGTATTATAGTAGTTATATTATTGTACATAGGAGCAGTATTACCAGAGCCTTTCTCAAGCCTTCAACAGTGAATGGTGGCCTAATTAAACAAACAGGTGATCACATGGACAAATTGGGATACTCCCACCATTTTTGTATAACTGTGATATAATGCTTATATACATAGTCACATTACATATCGTGAACATAAACATAGTGCACAATTTAAAATACATGTATATGTATGTGATAGACGTTAACATGTGTTATATCTAACAAACAGCTTTATTAGTGACACAGTTAGTCCAGCCATTGGTCTGTCCTGTGTAAAAGGTGCTCAAGTGCTTCTGTGTTGAAGCACAATGCTCCCGCTGTTTTCCACGTGTCGACCTTCCCTGATCAGCAACAATGTTTCTCCGATACATATACAAACTTTTTTTGCAAAAATTTTTTTGAAAATTTTTTTGAAAAGAAAAAAAATTTTTTTTAAAACAGGAAACAACAATTTTTTTGACAAAAGGAGAAAAAAGAAGAAAAATGCTCCATGGAACGCAAGCTGAGCGCCAAAATGTGCGCTATAAAAATATGTCGCACGGGGGACAACACACTAATGGCCCTGGTTCTGCGCATGTGTATTATGCCCCAGCAAGAGCGTCTGGTGCTATGCACCAAAAAATGAAAATTATCAGATCACACTAGATATTCTGTGAATGCAATATCCATGCAATTTACATAAGGAAAAGTCCACGATGTGTCCATGTTTAATGTTCACGATATGTAATTGACTATGTATAAGCATTATATCACAGTTAACAAAAATGGTGGAGTATCCAATTTGTCATGTGATCACCTGTTGTATTTAAATATGGCCACCATTTCACTGTTTGAATGGCTTGAGAAGGCTCTTGCAGAGCCGAAACGTCGCTGTCACATGTTCTCACTTGGAATAAAGACACTTTTTTACGTTTATCTACAACGGAGTGCTGCCCGCTTTCTTTATACATATATATATATATATATATATATATATATATATTAAGTATATATATATATATATATATATTTATTTTTATTTTTTTTACTTCCTCACCATTAATTGCATTTCATTTTTGCAATATAAATATCAAATATCAAAGGCTCCATCTCAAGTACAGAAGTAAAAGGCTTCTGTTTTTCTTCAGAACCATGCTATATCTTTAAGAAGCTAATATTCCTCAATTTTCCAAACTGACCGGTTCCAGATTCATCTGTCTTTTAGTTGTGTGTTAACGCGGCTGCAGTTTGTTTGAAATTAAAGCAATGATTCCCACCACATGTTTCTGCCGCTGCCAGATAATATTACAGCTTCAAAGCTCAACACAAGCTTCTTTGAAGTATCTGTGCTAGCAGCCGCTCTGTATGAATTTAACAATGTAAATGTACCCAGGGAGCACTGTGCAGGGTCTTAAACCTTCCATCTATCATATTTATTTTCATCACATTTTTTTCTCTCACCTTTGTTAACCATTTGTAACTGAATATTCATCAACAGAACATCTACTACTTCTCATGTCACCATAAACTACTATGTCAGCTCCAATACCTTCATGTGTATCACCACCACCTGCTGTACCAGCCGCCTTCTGTTTAGCTGCACATGTCTATATTAGACATGAATACTGTGCAGAACATCTACAATGTAAAGGAGTTTGTCATTTTAATGTACTTACTGGTGAATATTCAAGTAGCTTTTTATGTTCACACTATTATAATGTTGTACATGGGGCATGTTTATGTAGTTATATTCCTGTACAGTATAGGGGTATTTAGTAGTTATATTCTTGTATATAGGAGAAGTATTATAGTAGTTATATTCTTGTACATAGGCGGCAGTATTATGTAGTTATATTCCGTACATAGGGAGCAGTATTATAGTAGTTGTATTCTGGTACATAGGAGCAGTATTATAGTAATTTATATTCTTGTACATAGGGGGCAGTATTATAGTAGTTTATATTCCTGTACATAGGGGCAGTATTATAGTAGTTATATTCTTGTACATAGGGGGCAGTATTATAGTAGTTTATTCTTGTACATAGGAGGCAGTATTATAGTAGTTATATTCCTGCACATAGGGAGCAGTATTATAGTAGTTATATTCTTGTATATAGGGAGAAGTATTATAGTAGTTATATTCTTGTACATAGGCGGCAGTATTATAGTAGTTATATTCCGGTACATAGGGGGCAGTATTATAGTCGTTATATTCTTGTACATAGGGATCAGTATTATAGTAGTTGCATTCTGGTACATAGGAGACAATATTATAGTAGTTGGAATTCTATATTGTGGGGAAAGCACCATAGTACATATATTGTTATGATTTACATAGTATGTAGTAACACAAGAGGTATTATGTTTTATAATGGGCAGAACTTTAGCAGATGTATTCTCATACATACTGTACGAGGCAGTACACCTGACACCCAACTTACAGATGGCCCCTAGTTACAAACGAACCTCTCTGCCCACTGTGACTTCTGGTGAAGCTCTGTTAATTCTTTACTTTAGTCCCAGGCTGAAATAATCAGCTGTAAATGTCTGTAATAAAGTTTTGTTGATAACACTTGTTCCTATGACAGCACAAAATTTTATAAATCCATTTGTCATTGGGACAAGAAGAAATTTTGTCTGGAGTCACAATTATACAAGTATACCCGTTCTGACTTACATACAAATTCAACTTAAGAACAAACCTATAAAACCCTATCTTGTATGTAACCCAGGGACTGCATGTTTTATAATATTTATATTTTTATACAGTAGTGCAAAATTACTTATTTTCTTGTCAGCATTATAATAGTTATTTTCGTGTTCGTAGAGGACAGTAATCATGCTATATTGTTTCCCAAATTAAGACGTATTCAGACCTGTTGATACTATAAATGAAGAATGGTAGCAGTAGGGTTCAGTATTTGAACTGTACCACTTTGTAATGATCTTGCATCCCCTGATATTATAATAACGTCCTGCAAAGCAGTGGATCTTGATGGAGTGTTTCCCCACATAATTACACAAGCAGCTGAGGCAAGGTGCACCTATTTTATGTGTTTGTTTTACCACCCCATTAATGGTGCCCATAAACGTATCAGATTCTCCATAAATTCATAATATCCCAGATTAAATGTGAGTATAGACCCATAAACACATCATGTGTCTTCTCCGCCACATACTGCACAATCTGGCAGCACTGATAAGTTGTCAACCTCAATACAATGCACCATGCAGTATGTATGCAATTAATCACTTTTATCACCTATGGAAAGAACACATTAGAAGAGGACACTGAACTTAATGAATTTAATTAGTATTTATATTCTCAAGCTACTCAGTTCTTTCTCCTCAAGCAAATATAAAGAAAACTAAAAGTCAACAGGTGGCACTACAAGCTGTAACATGTTAAGAAACACAGTTAAGAAAATATACATGAAGTACAATTCCCTTAATCCAACATCAATGAAACCTATAGCCATGTATTTAGACATTGCTAGGAAAATCAGCCTATAGGGAGTCAAGAAAAACAAAATTCTTAAGTACTTTTCCTCAATCTCCTGTTTCTGTTCTTGTGAATCGATTGATTCTCTGCATAATAAAATGTCAGTTTAAAGCAGCAGTTATGTATATGATGTGAGATTGGTTACTTTGCACTACTCTGCAGTAAATAATTTGTATATTGGGGGTTTCAGGATAAATAGATACAGAAGATATATGGTAAGCTCTTGCGAGCAGGGTCCTCACTCCTATTGTTCTATATGACTGTGTTTTCACTATGTTATGTCTTATTTTATTTGTGTATGTCCCCCATAATTTGTAAAGCAGCACAGAATATGATGACACTATATATATAAATAAATAAATATATATAGATATATTTAGACAGGGTGCTCAATACAAGTTCCCTTAACAAAATGATAAATAAAAATTGGGCCATCCTGACTTATACTTGGCAGATACATTTTTTAAGGGACTACACTTATGTTTAAATTCCAATTTCTAGTTACTGTACCTTTGATATTTGGACTTCTTAATAACTTAAAAAAATTTGAGAAACTTAAATCTAAACCATTAAAATGTATGTTTTACTGTTGTATATGTGTATAGACTACTGTATACTGTGAGAAATAGGTATTACATCTAAGATGTTATAAGGATTTATCCATCTAATTTCTAAGGTGGGATTTTCAGCACCATGGACAAGGAAAATAAAGGGATTGCTGCAAAAGCTGATTCAGGCTCCAAGCAGACAACTGTTTTATCAGCTAGCACGTGACCCCATGTAGGCTCATACATACCGCTGTAGTTTCCATGGCCTAGTGCATGAGCCAACTGCCAGAGGCGCAAAACTCTGAGAAGGTCCTATATGTGTGTCTGCAGCTCAGGAAATCTTGTCTTCAGAATGTGAGTGGACCACACATGCCGATTGCCAATGGGTCATAAAGAGTAGACTACAGCACCAATGTTTGCAGCCGGAGAAGACACCATGGTAGTCTGCATGTAGCCCAAGAAAGTATAATAGGTGCTAACTTCTAAACAAATATTTTAAAGGGTTTTACATAATCTGCATTCTTTCTTTAAACAACAATACCACTTCAACAGATTTTGAGGGGTATTCCAATAGTACAGATTGTAGCTGACACATGTGCAGCTTTACAATACAATGCACCGTAAAAATGCAGACTTGTTCTCTAAACTTGAATTACCTTTGTATTTCTTCGTATTCTTCTGGCTACATGACTTGAAGAAGTTGGAGCAAAATGCATATTAAACGTTCCATAGGAAAAGTGAGCACAAACTAGCCAAGTTTCGAAAAAGAGATTCTGGTTAATATCAGGTTGCAAATAACAGAAGAAAAACCGGAGCCTGACACAAAGTCAAGTCACAAAGCCCCAGGAAAAGAGTGTCTTAAATTTTTCAACTTCCGGGGACATATAAACATTATAGGGTACATTTACTAAGGGCTTTGCGTCAGTTTTCTGTCGGACTTTGCACTTGTGGAAATTGCTTTCACATGTCTTTAAGAATTGTTTGCACCACAAATGTGTTGCACATGACCGTTTTGTGCCACAGCTGCACTACCCACCATGTAACGAAAATTAGGGGATGTTCCTGGCCCTCAGTCAGACCATACGTCTGATTTAACAAGCAAAGTCTGTCACATGCCCTATATTAAAGGTGCACCACAAAAAAGTTGGTGAACTCTGTTGGGCCAATTCAGGGAAGTGACAGATTCATGAATCCTGGCACACGTTCTTAATCTGGCGCACCCAGCATTATACACAGACAGAACACTTTTAGTGCAGTTTCCGGATTCTTAGTAAATGTGCCCCTATAATTTTGAGGCCTTTGCATAAGCAGTCATTCTTGATTTTGGAACACCCAGTGAAAGAACTAACAATCAACAACCAGAGTGTTCTTTTTATCATTTCAAAGAATGATTCATGTCCCAAGGAACTTGGTGTTCTAAGTAGTGGTTATTCTACGTTATTCTAAGATCTGCATTTTATGTTTTTTCTTGTTTACTTTGTATTATTCCTTCGATAAGCACTGTAAGAAGTAAAATACCATGGGAGAATACATTGGAGTTATGGCTGTTTAGTACAATAACTATTGAATAAAAATAAAAAAACATCAGCTAATTGTAGTATAAACACTTTAACGTTACTAGTTACTGTGGGTGGAACTACATCAGGGTTAGGGGCTATGCTCCACAAGTCTATTGAGAGATATTGTAATTTTGTAATGACTCCCTCAGGTACCCAGTGTTCTCTTTTGGAAAGTCACATAAATAGTTCATAGGCATATACAACTTCACCATTTACCACCTTTTTTTGCTACAAATAGCAAGGCGATCATAAAAGGAATAATCATAAAATAATTATTGTGTAGTTTGTAGATAGTTAATGTGTTTCTCTAGCTATTGTCAAAACAAATTACAGATGGTCCCCTACTTGAGGCCAATCGACTTACAGACGACCCCTAGTTACAGACGGACCCTCTGCCCACTGTGACCTCTGGTGAAGCTCCCTGGATGTTTTACATTAGTCCCAGGCTGCAATGATCAGCTGTAAGGTGCATAGTGTAAGGAAGAAAATGAGCTGGCACTCACCCTATAAAATTCAGTGAGCGCAGGACTAAGCGCTCAGTTAGCACGAAACGGACCGTCGCCTCTCGTGGGCTCCTGTGTGATCCCTCTCTCCTGCATCATGATTTTAATGTTGTTCTGGAATAAAGACTGAATAATTCTATATGGTGAGTGCCAACTTGTTTTCTTCCTTACACTATGCATGTTGTTGTTCGCTTTGGACTATGTGAGCTAGAGCACCACTACATATTTATACGATCCTGCGCCCCAGCTTTTCATTACTCCTTTTTTGGCTATAAGTCCTGGGAGACTTAACCCCACCTGTACCCCCCAGTTTCTCTCTACATTGAATCAGCTGTAATGTGTCTGTCATGAAGCTTTATTGACCCTTGTTCCTATGGCAGCACATACTTGTGAAAATTCAACTGGCACAGTTTCCAAAAAAATTTTTGTCTGTAGCTACATTTATAAAATATACAGTTCCAACATACATGCAAATTTGTACGTAACCCAGGGACTGCCTGTATACTTTTGACACCAATATTACAGCAAAACAAGAAAATCTTGATAAGCCAGCCCCTACTGAGTAATTTATCCAGAATGAGAAAAATTCCCAGTTAGTCTCTTTAATTCAAGATGCTTCACTGCCAAGGACCTGGTTTGAATTCACTGGAAGTCTGCAGGTCACCAAAGCTGTATCCCAGGATGAAATGTTTAGCTTGAGGCAGCTGTTGTAGTGATAAAAGCAGGGTTGCATTCCTGCATACACAATTTGTGAGGATTTCTCCCGTGTGAGCTGACGTGATTAACAGAAGAGGATGAGAAGAAAAGGCTTCAAATGTTGGGAGGTAAAACAATGTCCCTCTATGCTTATATGCTGAAATAATACATCATTAATAATGACAAGAAAGTAGCAAGATGTTAGATACTCTAAGGTTAAAGCAGTATTATTAACCACTCATTGGCTAAAATGCCAGATCTCAAACTTTAAATAATTACCTGTTAAGGAGAAACAAAGTACAGTATGTGTCAAGTGAAGGGTGGAAATTGGATATGTTCCCCTTCTTCGGGTACAGAAGCAGCTATTTCCATTGTTTGGCTCTTTAGCTCTAATGTGTATTAATATTGCAATGTACACAAGGTATAAATATGGTGAAAAGGATTCATCATTAGGCTGGCTTTTTCTACCTATCTTTAGACCGCAGCAAAAATTATAACTCTAACTCACCGCAAACTTATAACTCTAACTCACCGCAAAGCAATAGTTAGGATAGGATAGGATTGAAACAAACACCAAGCCGGCATGCAAGATATCAGTAGATAATGAGTAGTGAAGTTCCAGCACTGAGAGCATCTTTTAAAAGTAGTAGCTTTATTCAATAAATGCAGAACACACAACAGATACAACTTTAGGTATTTCAAGCTATTTTTGGGTTCTTAATCATAACATTTTAGCTTTTAGACCAGGGGTGCACAACCTTTATGGTTTTGAGGAACTCATTGTTATACTTCAAGTTCAAGGGGCTACGCAAGTAACCAGCACCCTATACATGACAAAAACCACAGTACAACAATTGCCACTAGGGTTGCACGATGCATCGAAATCTTGGTACTTATACAATACTTTCAATGCCAGAATGGCATTCTGTTACATGCGGTACTGAATGACTTCCACAGACATTGGGCAGGGAATCCTTTGTGTAGATGTGTTGGGTAATTGTAGAACAGGGACCACGTTATCAAGGAAATATTACCATCTGTCCATATATGGTGTCTACACCAGCCAGGGCTTACCCGGACACAAGGTCTCTATTTAATTCAATTAAGTAATTTTTTTGCCAAGCTGTGATGGGAACCCACAACCTCCACACTCCTCCTGCCATAGAGAGATATAGCCACCATCCACTAGACTCTGTGCTTAGTGGTTGCAATGGGAGGATTTAATGCACTGGAATATGGAGAGGGATCTTCTCAGAGATTATTATTATTAAGATTATTATTATAATTTTTGAAATTATTATTATTGACATTATTATTATTATTATTATTATTATTCATATTGAGATGATTATTAAGGAGTAAGGAGATTATTATTATTGCAGTGATGATGATTATTTATTATTATTATGGAAATTATAATATTTTAAGCATATAATACAGTTAAATTAAATGAAAAAAGACAAAAAATAAGGATTAATTAATACGGGCATGTTCGCTGCTCATCTGCAAAATATGCGGATGTGATGTCTGTGTTCAGACCATATTGTATCCGGGTTTTTTTTTCACATGCAAAAAAAGCTGATGGGTTTCTAATCTACTTCTTTCCCTGCCCAGTTGGTTGCCTTCACATCTGTGAAGAAAATGGACATGGGAACAGACCCATAGGAAACAGTGGGTCAGTTTGCCATCCGCAAAAAAAAAGGATGGCACACAGACATCAAAAACGGCCATCTACATGAGCCCTAAATTATACTATTTTGTATACTATTTTATATTAACATTACCAGGACAACCTTTACAATACATATAGTACACTTAAAGCACTAAAGCATCTCCTCGCAAATCACTGGTTGACTATTGCTGATAGCATGTGTTTCAAAGGAAATGCATATGAAATCTTACTGAGCCCCGCCCCCAGACTTTTGCATTGCGTTTCTAAATGCAATGTAAACGCCCTATGTGACCACACCCTAAACATTCAGATAATACTTTTTTTCTTTTCTTGAAAGTATTGTATCGGTATCGAGTATCGCAATACTTTTCTGGGTATTGTATCGCACTCAAAATTCTCAAAACCCTATTTGCCACCCCAGAAACCACGGCTGCATAATACTACATTTGTACTTATACAGACCCCAGAGCAGACTACTAATACAGTGCATTATCAGACAATAATAATAGTTGAGACCATCCCTAGAGCAGACCTATAATATAGTAGTCCCCCAGAACAGACATTAAATAGTAGAGATCCCCAGAGCAGATATACAATACAGGAGACCCCCAGAGCAGACCTATAATACAGAAGAGCCCCACGCCAAAAGGGAAAAAATACAATAGACCCCCAAGAGCCGACCTAAAATACTGGAGGCACCCTTGAGCAGACGTGTAATACTGGACACACCTCAGAGAAAGGCTATAATAATGGAGACCCTCAGAGCAGGAACAAATATTATAGACCCTACTCCAGAGCAGGCACTAATACTAGAGGCCCCTTAGAACAAGCACTAATACTGGAGACCCCCTGGGGAAGTGCAGAGACTGCAGGAGGGGAGTAGCCGAACGGTCCTGACCTCTCAAGTCCTCTCTTGGCCCGGGCACTGCACATACAGCTAGTGCCAGAATCCAGGGCAAAGCAGCAGATACTAGGAGCGGTGAGAATTTATCCTGTGTGCGTCCTCCTGCATCAATGCGTGCTGCCATTAATGGAAGCAGTGTGTAGAGAATGGATGATTGCCAAAAGGCCTGTAGTGGGGCATGGTTAACTTTGGCCCGATGTACAGTGGATAAAAATGGAATTTTGGTAAAAATTCTCAGGAACGTTCTCAAAAGTTCATTATAAACATCATCACATCTTCTAGGTAGTAGCATAGTCTTGACTAGCATAGTTCTGATATGAACCAAGATCAAGCAGACATTGTTTGAAGGAGGAAACAAAATGATGAAAATTAAAAGAAAAAAATGAACAAAAATATTCCCAACACTTCAAAAAATGTTGAAAATAAAATCCATTTTCCCTCCCAGCACAATGTATTTGTGTCTCCTATTGATGAAGGAGAGAAATTGATTTACTTTTCTAATGTTGGTTTGGTTCCAGATTGATCGACAACAAATTACTCAGGTTTAATGTTTGTGACAAGTTTATAAATTGTTGATTTTCTTTTAAAATGCCCAAGAACAAATCCATAAGTCTGTGAATGTGAGAATACAGTCACATCTCAAAGAGCATAACTAGGAGCAAAACTGACTCATAAAAGGGTAATGTTTCCCTTATCATGCTGATCAAAATGAAAATGTCTATATTTTGTTTGGTAACTTTCCAAAATCAGTTTGAAGCCCTCATGAGATGTATTTAGTTCTGATGTAGACTGTGAGGAGCCATGTATAAAATGTTAATTTATGACTACATTTGCCTTGCAAAAATAGTAATTGCACCCAGTACCTGGTGCCTCATGTAACCCAAAAAACCTCTGTCACATAAAAGACACCAATATTATAAATGGCACATGGTTATTGATGACCTTTGTTTCAGATTGTACGTCGGGGCCCGAATGCAGGTTCATGGTGAACTACAAATGCAGGTGCATCTCAACAAATCTAAATATCAGCAAAAAGTTATTTTTTTCAGTAATTAAATTCAAAAAGGGGAACTCTGATTACATATAATTATTAGTGAACATTTACAAGTGTATATTTATGTTGATATTGATGATTATGGATATACATCCAAGGAAAACCTAAAAGTTATTAACTCAGAAAATTAGAATATAATATAAGACCAAATGTAAAAATTGACCCCGGAGATGTTGGTCCAATGAAAAGTATGTAAAGTAAATGTACTCAATACTTGGTTGGGGGTCTTTTTGCATGAATGACTGCATCAAGGAGGCGTGGAGGCGATCAGCTCATGGCATTGCAGAGGTGTTATGCAAGCCCAGGTTACTTTGAAAGCAGCATTCAGCTCAACTGGATTGTTGGGTCTGGTGTCTCTCATCTTCCTCTTGACAATACTCCATAGATTTTCTATGGGGTTACATCAGGTGAGTTTGCTAGCCAATCAAACACAGTGAATCAACAATGCTGGAGTTCAAGCCCCTCCTGACCAATAGACAGAATCAGCAGAAAACAGTAAATTTTGCATTTTATTTGCAAATCAAGTCCCCAGAGTGTGGAGGAAGCTGCTTGGAATTTTCCAGTGACGGTTTGGGGAGCCATGTCAGTTGCTGGTGAAAGTGTTTTATCAAGACCAAAGTCAGTGTAGCCATCTAACGGGAAAGTTTACAGTAAGTTTACAGAATTTCTGAATATGGAATTTTCATTTTCCAGCAGGACTTGGCACCTGTCCACACTGCAAGTCCCTGGTTTAATAACCACAGTATCTTGATTGGCCAGCAAACTCACCTAACATTAATCCCACCCATATAGTATCTATGGGGCATTGTCAGAAGGAAGATGAGAGACACCACACTCAACAATGCAGACAAGCTGAAGTCTACTACAATAAAAGCAAACTGGGCTTCTATTACACATCACCTCCATGCCACGCCACACTGATTCAGTCATTCATGCAAAATGAGCCTTGACCCTGTATTGAGTGCCTTTACTATACATATTTTTCATTTGGCCAACATTGTTGTGTTCAAGGATATTTACGGTTGGTCTTACATAATATTACATAAAAAGAGATAGCGACCTTTGGGTTCTCCTAGGCTGTAAGTCATAATAATCAACCTTAACATAAATAACCAATTGAAAAAGTTCACACTGTTTGTAACAACTCTATATAATATGAGTTTCACTTTTTGAATTGAATAACTGAATGCAGCTATTCTAATTTATTAAGATGTTCCCAAACTCATGAAATACAAGGTAAATGTCTTCCAATATCCACAATACACAACAGTTTGAAATTACTAATTCTTAGAGTCAATAGGAATGCTGAGATAGGACAAGTTCATATCTGTGTCAGAGGCCCTGTAAAGCATCTTACAGCATTATGTAGGCCAAAAACAAGTGTTAGATGACAGATGGTACCCACTGTACAAGTCAGTGGAGACTGATGTAAAAAATTATCTATATAAGGTATTACATTTGAATCATTAAATGCTTTTATTTAGGAGTTGTTTAGGAGCTGGCCTCAAATGTAACAATTCTTGGAGAAAAAAAAGTCTGTGTGAAAAAAAATTTGCTCCAAAGTACAGTACATGTAATGTGTTTTATGTTAAGCAACTGCTCAGTTTTACTTTAAGAACCATTTTTTTTTCTTTTTACTCAAAAAAGGAAAATATATGATAGTGCTCTATTTCTTAATACACAAACAGACACATCAGTTTTGAAGATCAACCTCACCACTCCAACATGGAAGACCCTTCGTGCACCCGCAATTCCCATAAAATACTGCAAATTGACTCCACCTTGACTCCAAGGCTGACCATGATTCCTACATAAATGGGATAAATGTATTTTGCAGATCAGCAAGGTATAGTAATAAAAACTCTTTTAATGTTGTGCTCACAAACACAAACCTAGGTTTCGCCTCTTTGGGCTTTCTCCGTGGCAGGGTGCTGACATAACAATAGGTGTTTAAATATTTGTTTACCTTAAAAATCTTCCACTAACATGATATACATTCACAAGGATTACCACACTTTACACATTGCTTAGTTAGTTAAAATATATCTATGGAGGAAATTTAAGGGAGAATTTATTTATTGAATCACCTGTTTTTGCCCACTAAATTATGTGGGAAAAATATAAAGACAATTTAGGAGAAGGATTAGGGATCACATTAAGGATGTGGATAATAACCAGGACACAACAAGACACAAACATTTATGTCATGGAGGGAATCCAAATGTCCTACATTTTCAAGCAACGGAATGGGTACAACCACCTGTTCATGGGGAAGATTGGAATAATCTATCCTGCGAAAGGAGGTGCATTGGATTTTTCAGATGAATTGTATGCAACCTGAAGGGATGAATGATCATCTATCATTCAAAAGCTTCATTGAATTAGCTCTCTTTCTTTTTGAAATGCGTTTTAAGAACTGTCTCATGGGCCTCAGACTAAGTTATTATAGAAGGAGTCAATGGGGACAATGGTCCTTGGTAAGACTCTTTCCCTCCTGTTTCCAAAGTGTTTATGCCTATGTTTGTCCTCCTCTATTTATCAAATATGGATGCAATGGATGCCTAAACCTAATAACAAGTTACCATAGCACTATACTAACTTGCGCCCACACAGTTAGCTAAAAAATGCATAGTTCCTATCTCCAGGAAATGAAGTTTGTAAGCCTACGTGGCATCTTGTCTAAAGGGTGTCCCACAGGCATGTGTGTCTGAGAGGGTGACTCATCAGCCCAAGGGAGGGCACTGCCCTGCTTAAATGGCACACACCCTTGGGACACACTGCTACTTCAGGCAGTGTGCCAGGTAGGCTTACAAATGTCATTTTCTGGGGACAGGAACAATACATTTCCCAGCTAAAAACAATATGGGCACATGTTAGTGTAGCACCACGGGAACTTTTCCTTTTAAAATACTCTGTGATAAATGAATGAGACAAAAATAGGTGCAAATGTCCAGACTAAAGATAAATGAACCCCAGTGTAATTATGAATCCAGTCATATTACTTTATAAATGTAATGTGAGTATAATGTATATATGTATAGTACATTCAACTAAAGTGATTTAGTGTTCAGATTATGTAACTACTGAGCTATGGTGTTCAGTAGCGCCACCATACATTACAGAACCTGGCATTGACAGTGGCAGCAGTTTCTCATTGGTCAGTTGTAACAAGCTGGTGCCAATGGCAGTGTTTATCTGAAATAATCTAATGTAAGTGTCTATAACAATAAGGGAAAAAATAATTTACCAGGAGATGCACTATAGACAAAAAAGACCCAGTGTGCCTCTAGGGAAACAAGATGGTAAACTGACCAGATAGTCTATTGGAAGGAATGTTATGTGCAGACTGTCTCTGAAGTGGGATGTGCTGAGGAGTTGTGGTGATCTTGTGATGAGCTTGGTTGTGAAGAAAAAGCAACATGTGTAGAAACAATACAGAATTGTGTTGCAGAAGTCATTTATCAACTAACAGCAACAGGTTCTGTCAAATCAAGAAGGGAACACTGGTGGAGGTTCTTGTGAGGTCAACAGACACCATCAGAATTATAACCTTTACATGTTAACAGTTATAGAAAGTTCAAACATTCTGTATCATGAGGAATGAAGAGTACCCAACAAGTAAAATAGTGCCATCTACAGTATGTTGGGATCTGAAAGCTACCATGTAACAGAAGTTGAAAACTTCAAGCTTTTTAAGGAAGAAAAAAGTCCAATCTGTTGTAAAGAACTTAAGATATGAAACTATTCCTTTAACATTGTACTTTCCAGTTAAACTGCTGCAAAGTTTCTTAAATATTAGGGACATGGATCACCCTACCGGCCGCATCATACAGTTGTTCTAACGCTGCAATAGCCGGGATTAGAGATAGTACTTATCCCTGTTCTGTCAGGGTACAGTCATATACAGTACAGACCAAAAGTTTGGACACAGCTTCTCATTTAAAGAGTTTTCTGTATTTTAATGACTATAAAAATTGTAGATTCACACTGAAGGCATCAAAATTATGAATTAACACATGTGAATTATTTACTTGGGATTTTCCCATGAACAAAAGTTAGGGCCTATCCACGGGATAGGCCCTAACTTGCTGATCAGTGGGGGTCTCAGTGATGAGACACCCACAGATCACAAAAATGAGGGGTCCAGTGGGGTCCCACGTACCTTCGTCGGATACCTCGTTGCTCCGTCAGACTAATGGAGCAGACGGCCGCTCTTGACTGTTCTGCTCTATTAATCTCTATGGAGCTGACGGAAATTGCCGAGCACAGCGCCGGAAAACCCCTTAACAAAAAAGTGTGAAACAACTGAAAATAGGTCTTATCTTCTAGGTTCTTCAAAGTAGACACTTTGATTACTGCTTTGCACACTCTTGGCATTCTCTTGATGAGCTTCAATGGGCAGTAACCTGAAATGGTCTTCCAACAGTCTTGAAGGAGTTCCCAGAGATGCTTAGCACTTGTTGGCCCTTTTGCCTTCACTCTGCGATCCAACTCACCCCAAACGATCTCAATTGCTATCTCTCATTTCTGTAAAAGCATGGAATCTACAGTACAGACCAAACGTTTGGACAAATTCTCATTCAAAGTGTGTTCTGTATTTTCATAACTCTAAAAATTGTAGATTCACACTGAAGGCATCAAAACTATGAATTAACATGTGTGAATTATATACTTAACAAAAAAACATCTTGGCATTCTCTTGATGAGCCTCAAGAGGTAGCCACCATAAAAGGTTTTCACATCACAGGTGTGCCCTGTCAGGTTTAGTAAGTGGGATTTCTTGCCTTACTAATGGGGTTGGGACCATCAGTCAGGTGGATACACAGCTGATAGTTCTACTGAATAGACTGTTAGAATTTGTATTACAGATAGAAAAAAAAACAGCTAAGTAAAGATGAGTGGGCATCTTAACTTTTAGAAATGGAAGACAGTCAGTCCGAAAAATTGGGCAAACTTGGAAAGTGTCCCCAAGTGCAGATGCAAAAACCATCAAGCGCTACAAAGAAACAGGCTCACATGAGGACCGCCCCAGAAAAAGGAAGACCAAGAGTCACCTCTCCTACAGAGCATAAATTAATCTGAGTCACCAGCCTCAGAAATCGCAGGTTAACAGCAGTTTAAATTTGAGACCAGGTCAATGCCACACAGAGTTCTAGCAGCAGACACATCTCAACAACAACTGTTAAGTTTAGACTGTCTGCAACAGCCTTCATGGTAAAATATCTGCTAGGAAACTGCTAAGGACAGGCAATAAGAGACTTGTTCGGGCTAAAGAACACAAGGACATTAGACCAGTGGATATTTTCAAATTTGAGATCTTTGGTTCCAACCACCGTGTCTTTGTGTGATGCAGCAAAAGTGAACAAATGCACTCTACGTGCCTGGTTCCTACCGTGAAGTGTGGAAGAGGATTTGTGATGGTGTGGGGGTGCTTTGCTGGTGACACTGTTAGGGATTTATTCAAATTGGAAGGTATATCGAACCAGCATGGTTACCACAGCATGCTATTCCATCCGGTTTATCATTTATTTTTCAACAGGATAATGACCCCAAACACACCTCCAGGCTGTATAAGGGCTATTTGACCAAGAAGGAGAATGATAGGGTTCCTCGCCAGATGACCTGGCCTCCACAGTCACCAGACCTGAACCCAATTGAAATTGTTTGGGGTGAGCTGGACAACAAGTGCTAAGCATCTCTGGAAACTCCTATGATGTCAGCAGCAGAACTGTTTAGGCATTTTTTCTTATGCATGTATCATTTACAACAATATTTTATACTGGGGCCACTTTTCATAAAAGGCTGACTGTATAGAAATACTTTTGCATTGTCATATGAAACTGCTTTATATTGTTTCAGCAGGGTACTTTTTACCTTTTAATTGTTTTTATCTGTTCTGGTGCTGTCATGTCTGTGTAATGTTCATGTATACAATAAAAATGTATGTGTGTCTTTTTGACACACAACTGTCACTTTGCCTTTGTATACAATGCTCACCTTTCCAACGCCCTCCGCAGGTCCTTTTCTTACTTCTGTCAGTGACAGATACTGCGCTGACCGCACATGCACTATGTCAGTGGCGGTTGATGTCATAGTGTGTGCACAGACCTGCCTCTCCCGGAAGTAAGAAGAGAAACTGCGGGGGGCACTGGAAAGATGTATGTTGACTCTTATTTTAATCAAGTATAGGCCGAGTTTGAGTTTTTCAGCACATTTTTTCGTGCTGAATAACTCGGCCTATAGTTATTTTATTATTCTACTGACTGTACTTCACATTTTCGTACAGCAACACTCTCTAAACTTAAAGAATAGTATTATAATTCTTCAAGCATTGCAAACAATTTGATTTTCCTTTAGCTCTCAAATGTTCTGCAATTCACTGGAAATTATTGACATGTTTTATTGTATGCCAATTGCCGCCTTAAAGAATTGGGTCCCTGCCGTTTGTGAAAGTAGGAAAAATACATTTCATTGTCACAAGAAAATTGTGTGTCTGCTCCAAAATATGTTTAGTTTGTAAAACTAAGTCTTCTCCAGATCCCGAATGGCCTATATTTCCTGTGTGATGAAAGGCTGGACATTGATGTTCAATAACAAATTTTTATGCAAAAATAGAAATTCATAAACATACTGATATCAACAATTTTGTTGATATCAGGTGTCTGGTATCAATTGAAAATAGGAACCAATTTCATTAACTGGTCTTATTTAACAAGTGAAATGAACAAACATTTTATGCATTTACATTTTTATGGAATTATCAATATGCTTATTGCTAATTGTAGAAAGATAGTAAGTAGTGATGAGCAAACCACCGCTGAACCTGAATTTTAAAATTGCAACCTGTTGCTCTCGGATGACATCATAACCAGGGGCGTTGCTAGGGTTGTAAAAGATCCGGGGCAAGGGCCCCAATACATATGTAGCGCTCTTTTAGTAATGCCCCCTCCTGTACATAACCCCTCACATAACAACTTTACTGACAGTGTATACAGCTACAGAAACACCAGAGAAATCCCTACTTTTTCCCTCCAGTGACTGCAGGTGACGTCTCCTCCATCTTCTCCATTAGACATCACCACATCTTATGTTCCTCATTGTCCCCACATCTTGGTTCCCTGGCAGTGTTATCCTGCTGCTGCCCCTAACAATCTCCCCAAATACTGAAAGGCTGCGCTCACACTTTGTCTTGCATTTAAACAAAACCAGGTGCATGTTACCCATCACGCCCCAACAGTAAGTAATGTGCCCACACAGCCCCCCAGTAAGTAATGTGCCCACACAGCCCCCCAGTAATGTCCCCACAAAGCCCCCCAGTAATGTCCCCACACAGCCCCCCCAGTAATGTGCCTCACACAGCCCCCCAGTAATGGCCGCAATGTGGGCGATTCAGGTGGCTATTCTTGCCCGAATCACCCACATGAAAAATCAATCGTGTCTACAGGTAAATGTGCACCAAAAACAGTAAAAAACTCCATTGGGTTAATTTAGATTTAAGTCTATAAATTTGTACCTGTCTTTTTTTTCTTTTGGGTTTGTTTGATTTATCTTAGAGGATATTAAACCTAGCATCTGAGTTGTTTGGTTTTTGAAACTTTCTTTTAAAAAAAAATGTGCAACTTTTTAAACATCAACATCTGCTTCTGAGCAG